>JAIPMN010017706.1:27229-40132 GCA_020650975.1 Apostichopus californicus
GGGGGGGGGGGCGGGGGAGGATACCTTTGAATGAGGATACAATTGTAACCATTCAGACCATTTGCTCAAAACCTACAAACTTGGGTGCAGTTTTCCCACTTGGCCCTCCAAAACCTTGTACAATGAGTATACCTAGCTATAGAGAAACATGTTAATATATACTTAGCGACTACTGTAGCTGGATATAGTAGAAAATACTATACAATTTGTCTTTCAAATTGGTCAAGGCTTTTAATTAATTAACCACTGACTGGAACTATAGTATACTTTCGAGCAAGTATAATGCCTCAGATCCACATAAACTTTTTGAACTTTTTAAGCTGGTCTTTTAACTTTTCAAATCCATTCTTTATAAAGTTACCATCAAAGAAATCTCCTTTTAAAGGATTCCTTTGTATTTCACCTCCATAAAAAGCAAAGAGATAAATTAGCTGGTCCCATGATAAATTGTACCTTCTATTATTCTTATCCACACTACACATTCCATTTACAAACCCATATCAACTGTCCTCACAGTCTTTTCAGATCAATTTATACCACCAAGGTCTTGGTTGGCTAGAGGTATAGAACCTGTATACACTATACCGTAAACAAGTTTCACATTTTTACAATACAATCCATTGTTGTTGTTTGTTGTATACTGCACAGTATAGGCATCCAGTCAGCAATCCTCAAGGACAGGCTTCTTTAAAATCTTAAAGAAAAACCTTGAATTTTAAAAATTCATGTTCTAAACGTCATTCTTCTTTGCAATGAGACAGGTTTGACTATTTTCTATTTTAACTATTTTCTCTGTAAATGATGAGAATGTGAAACCAAGACTGCCTTACACTATAGAAACACTCTGCTGTGTTAGGTAAAAATCTTTTCCGGTATTCAATACTTCTTGTCTTAAAGTACAACAGAAACAATTCAAACAACATTAAGAAACTGGCAGCATTGCTTCAGTCAGCAAAAAAGTTTGATGTTCTGTCAATTATGACAGTTTGTTCTAATACATGCAGCTTAAATGACTGACTCCAGCAGACTACTAAAAACCATGATGAGGGTACTGTGGTATTAGTAAGCTGTGATTGTTCTTATTTACAGCTTCAAAGGTAATTTCGCAGAATAAGGTACATGTAAGCCCATGATGAGGGTACTGTTGTATAGTAAGCTGTGATTGTTCTTATGTACAGCTTCAAAGGTAACTTCGCAGATTAATGTAAGCCCATGATGAGGGTTGTTATTATATACAGTGCTGTGAATGTTCTAATGTACAGCTTTAATGATGATAACTTTGCAGATTAATGTAAGCCCATGATGGAGGTACTGTCTTTTGTAGTATGATGTGACATATTCATCATGTACAATACCCCTAAACTTGGATAACATATCTGTTCAGTACACTACAATGTACTACTGGTTTGGAAGTAAGGAGTGAAGTAAGCCTACATATATATCCGACCATATGTGACTGATTTACTTTGTTATATATGAAGAGAAAAAGAAATGTTATTTTCTGTAAGTTGTTGGTTCAACCATATAAATCTCCTTGTTTCATACTGTCTGCCAGTTGATATCACCATATGTGTTTTCTTCATCCAAGCTAAGTACATAAATCTCCCCTTGAGCATTGGACAGTAATGAAAATACAGATGAATGGCCTGACCAATTCCTCATTGACTAGCAATTTCTATACGTACCAGTCACTTACACTGTATATAGAGACTTACTGCAGTGACACTTCTACCAATGGGAGCACCAAGATAATTAAAATGAACAGTCATGCATTAAATCCCCACAGCAGGTCATCCCTGTATCAACTATCAATGCTCTGTGGATATTCTGGAATGCAATCTTTATAATAATTGATCATGCCAGGTAATACTGTAGTGTATACAAGTTATAGTCTTTAAAAATAAACATCTAATCTGGCAGCTATTCATATCTAGGGCTGTATTTAAATCGAGTTCTGATCCATGCATTAATGCAGCTTGTTAATTAGTACTATATGTATCTAGGTAAAATAGAACTACAAACTGTGCTATCATAAGTACTAGGAATGAGTAATTATTCAATGATCATGATGCCATGGGTGTACATTGTACAGTATGCACAATTGTCTACCACATAAATTATGCATAAATTGCACAGTATTACTGTACTAGACAAGTACAGAGCTATACAATAAACTGTACAGCACTGTATATTGGCAAATCAGTATTTAGCACATCATGTATATATGCTACAGGTACTTGCAGGATCAACCTCAATGCTTTTCTATTCTATTCAGTGCCAAGTTGCTTACACTAAACAAATATGGCTACTAGCCTACTACATTGACCACTCAACTGTTAAGTGGTGATTTCCTTTCTTCCCTGTAAATCCTAACCAGATCCCTCAAATCCTGGTCAGTTTTGCAATTTATATTCCTCAGGAGTCAGACCTTCCCTTGAGACAAAACATTGATACACCATGTAAATTTGGATAAATTTAAAATAAACTCAAGTTTACCTCTTCCTAAATAACAGGTACCAACATCCATAGCGTATTCATAAACTGCTGCAACATAAGGATGTATAGCTTGCTACCTGTAGGTGTCAGGTGACATTCCTACTATAGCCTACAATACAACTGTAGCACACACAATATTCTGCATGGTATTGAATTTAAATGATATTGTGTGCAAATTTGTGGTGTGTGACCTGTCCCTAGTTAACATTCATGAGTCTAGACTACAGTTTTGTATTTACAACGGAGCAAATGGTATCACCCTTGAACAATGAGTTTTATGCAAATTTATGTATTTTAAATTTTTAATACAAACCATTATCTACACAGTTTGAAGAAACTATGCTATTTCTGTTTCTCCACTGCTCAGTTTTTGTTTTAAATACCAAAACTGTGTTAATCTATATCTTAAATATACTACTTAACAACCTAGGGCAGGTTTATACGTTCCATCATTACAGATATGTTATTCCCCAGCGGATGATAATGACAGGAAATAACAATTATGCACAAGTAATCCTTCCTTTGTCCTCAGCCAGGAAGTACTGTAGGACCGACAGGCATCAATCATGTGACGACACTCTTGTAATACAATGGGGCTTCATCATTATGATGACATAACAATGCTGAGCTGTTGTATTGCACATCCAACTGTTTATTGAACAGTAATGTGTATTACTACAGTACTGTACATCTGATATATCTATCTATATAGATGTCCAACTCACTACAATTACATACATATTGGATAATGCACTGTAGATATGATGTGGATCCACATTGTACTTTTATACAAATTGATTGTCATCTCTGTGTACAACAGACATGCAATAATATAAAAAAAGGTGAATGTACCATTGATGTCAATAGGTACTGTATATAATGTCAATTAGCTGCATGGTGATCAGTAGAATCAACACTTCCTTAATGTACATGTGACCATGGAAGTGGTTTTTGTTCAATTGTGCACTTAGACGCTTAAAACTGAGAGATGAGACATTGTTCCACGGTACGATTGAACAATAAGAAATGTATTACAGTGACATATTCTGACAAAGTTGTGGACGGTACTGTTACTGTACAAACTTATTTCCATGTATTGTATACATGTGTATTCTGCTATGCCAGGTACTGTCACATTTCATAAGCCTCTGCCATCAATTGCATGTTTTTAAAAGCTTTCATATCCAGTGACTTTACTTAAAGAAATGAGTTCAATTGAATTCAATGAATCATAACATTCAAAACAAGTATAGAAAGATGTAATACATCAAGAACACTGTCTGTTCAAACAGTATGCATACTGAGCAGTGACAATTTAGAATAAATGGTTCAAATATTAAACCAAACATTAATGCAAATGTTCTTTAAACATTTACACTTCATAGTTACACTTATCTACGGTTCAGACCGATTGCAGGACTTGGAAAATGGTTTTTGTTTCCTGAATCTATGCACAACCAATAATAGTTCAGAAGCAAGTTACAAAAATGCTCAACTTATCACTCTTCTGGACAATCAGCCATCACTGTCTAACCTCACATGAGGAAAGATATGATGAATTAAAGTGCATAAGGCATATCTGTAAACAATTGTTCAATAACTGCTCGAAAACCATTCAACAGTCATTACAGGAGCTGTTTATATTCACAACATATAGTTTCATACAGGAAATGTACAGCACACTATTTTTACAAACACAATGTTATCACTGACTTCAAAGGATGAGTATTTTGCACCTGGTCTGCTGTTATGCCAAAGCTACCAACTTTTAAACAAATAACCTAGATGTGTATGATAACCACTGGTCAAACTAGGACTTAGCGACCTCCTTTCATTTCTGTTAACCAAGTATGGTTAAATAAAATATACAGATATTATTTTCAATATTTTATAACCCAGCCACTTTTCATATCAGTATCATATTGACGAGAGGCCTACATGTAAATTAGCATCACTGAACAATTCAAAGTTGTCAACGATTAATTCTGTATTTGATATGAAAGTTGAATAGTCAAACTAATAAACTACATCATTACCTAGATGTGACTTTAAGCATGAATATCATGGCATCATTAAATGAAAAATGAACTTTCAGTCCCATTAGTACTGTAAAAGAATGTGTTCAAACTTTTCCTATGGCTCCAACTCCAAGCTAAAGGCAATTTAACAGATTGGCTACACTTATCAAGGGTTTGATGTGTGATGTTTTTAAATATTAATTTAATATTTCTAACAGCATTTTCACTTGTTTAGTGATTTCTGAAATCCTTCGAATTCAAATTACTGGAAATTGTTTGGTCATGGTACGGTCCATAAGTGAGGGGCCTCTCCTAGGTAAGTACTAAAGTAAAGTTATATCTAACTCTAAGTCTGTTAATTGTCAGTTACTACCATGTTGTACATGTAGGAGGAGTAGGCCGGGTACCCTATATTTTATCTGGTTATAAATTGAAGTGTTGTGGTATGGCTAAACACTTGCTAACTAAGGCTACAATAATTTAGGTCTCAGCAAGGCTAGTCTTTTTTAAATACGCCAGGCTATAGCTTTCTTCTATAGGTCTACTGTAGTGACTACTCCTAGTCCTATGGCTATATCGCTAGGCCAATAGCCTACTGCCACCGGTATGGGCGGTATAGCCTGGGCCTAAACTGACTAACCTAACTTAAGTTTCTAAACCTTGTTTCTCATGGAGAGGATAACAAAACATATTGTAAAAAAAAAAAAAGACTGAAGAAATCAATTTGCGATACTCACTTCAACATATTTTTCATCATACGGTGCAAATGTTGAATTGTATTTAGTAAACGTTTTGTAGCTGATATGCGGCCAATTGTGTACAAATTGAGAAAGCCAGTTTGGCGTGTACACCTCACGATACAAGTTCTTCACCATAAACCACATTGTGTTACTCTTGTTGAATATATATTTTCACAACAACAGGTGATGGTTCCTTCACGAAAATTAAACTCCAACAGAGAGAACTTATGTATTCAGTAAGAAATATTCCATTAGTGTTTGGCAACAAAGTCGGACTCGATTGATTTTCTACTGTGTTCCACTGTGTTATGTGTTAGGACATGATAACTCTACATATCATCCATATACAATTGCAGTATTTTTAGTGAATGAATGAAATGACGGCATTGCTCAGATGACCAGACGTATATATAAGAGTAATGCTAGTAATGTTGAAAGGTGACAGATGGTTGATGAGGCGTGGCTCAACCGAACCCTATCGGAATTCAAAGTAGCAGGGGGAGAGGGGGGGGGGGGGGGTTAAGTCACTGGGGGTACTGAAGGGAGGGTTAAGTCACTGAGGGTATGTTATATTATGCCTTTAGTAATGACAGTATAGCTCATTGATTCAATGTAGGAAACATTCATTGCTAGAGTGAATGCGAATCAAAGTAAATGCAGACGACAGTTGAGGAGGATACGTGAGGGAAGTGTAGTGATGGAGGGGAAAGGTAGTGGGGGACGGATAAGGTAGTGGGGGAATAAAGACTTCAAACAAAAACAAATGCGTCCTGTTCTTTGTAATTGTTTTGATCGAGATGAAAAGGACGCATGCCTTCATTTCGACCAAAACAATAACAAAGAAGCTTCGTTTTGGATTTCTCATTCGCCCATATTTTGCGAATGGGTCGAAATATATGGAAAAAGTACTTTGTCATTATAGTGTTAATACTTTCAATTACACTACAGCATTAAAACGATTGTAGAGAGAGAGAGGGATCGGTTAACTAGTATTTACAATAGGATGCCTAATGAGGCTTTAAAGGATGAGTGTAGGCACAAGGACAATTTTTTTGTTAAGTTATTCGAATTTATAAACCAAAAGATTAACTTTAACACTTAGGCCTGTGCTGGTTTAGCCTTAAAGGCGTTGAAGACTCGCCCCAAACCCTGTGCCACCCTCTGAAAAAGTTTACTTTCCGTTGCTTGCAAGTGGAGTTTTTTTCTTGTCGCTACAAAATGCAGACAGTAATGGAACGTGATACCTTGTTATCTTTTATCTAGACCTGAGATGTCCATCGCTGCTATGTACACTGTGTTGTGGGTATATATTGACCGTAGCTGTATGTATTGACTGTACATTAGTGTCTAATTACCGACGGTAGCAAGCTGTGTGTGTATTTTCTGGGATCGATGGTGGTGTCTAACACTTCTGTTACACCTCATTCAAAACTAGGTCAGATTACCGGCATGAGACGTTTCTTTGTGCGCGAGTCTTCACACCCTTTAAAGCAGCATTGCAGAGATTCAGTATATATGCTTAAGGTGAACATTATGAACCTCATCGGAATAGTTATAGAAGCACATTACCAGCACGCAATGTTTTCTTTTTCTTTAAACAATTATTTATCAAGACCAAAGTCCTTTAAGAAATGGTTCCAAGCTGATAAAGAGGATAGAAAAATGCAATAAAATTAATTTGTCTACAGGAAGTGTACAAGTGAACGCAACTATTGTATACGTAACGAAAGATATACACATCGGGCGACTTAAAATAGGTGGCGCTATCCCTTTTTTATCTTTCCTGCTAGATGATTTCGACAACCACTATCTTATCTGGCTGTATATTACATCTAGCTTCATTCACGTTCTGTAAGTAGCATCATGTAAACAAATACTTTCGTCTGGGTTGCGCAACTTCCACGAATACTGTAGTTTCTTAAAATGTTGCAATAACTTATTGTGGCTTAGTAGCCACAATCCTTCCCAACTTTCCTTGGCAATGATCGTTGATAGGCTGTCATTCGTATAGATTCCACAAAGTAAGAAGGAGGCTCGCTCTTCAGTGGAATTGTCATTGCTACGGAAAAAAAAACTTGCAGAAAGGTTTGACTTAAGTTTTAGTCTGTAACGTTAGCCTAACGTACTTAAGTGGACGTCTAGGCTACAGTTACCGATCTAGGCAGTAAGCCATTGGCATATTGAATATTTATTTACCTATATTTACCTGTATTTACCTGTACCCTCCACTTCTCAGCAGGTGATAGGCGGAGGATGACGGAGCAGGGAGCCATTTAATGGCTCATATAAGCTCCCACATTACTTCTCAGGAATTTGTCAAGTTGGCTCTTGAAATCGTTGACAGTGCTCGCTAATAGTAATACAGCTCTGGCTGGAAGGCCATTCCAAATGTCAATTATTCTTTGCGAAAAAAAGTACTTTCTAATATTCAGCCTGCAGTGCTGCTTGTATATCTTGAAAGGGTGGCCTCTCGTAACAGTGTCACTGAATATAAAGAAATCGCTGGCTTGAATGTCCTCAAATCCTTTAATAATTTTAAAAACCTCAATCATGTCACCGCGAATACGTCTTGTCTTTAGTGAAGTGAGATTCAACTTCTTTAGTCGTTGCTCGTATGGGAGATGATGTTATCCTGGAATCATCTTTGCGAATCTCCTCTGAACATTCTCAAGCAGAACAATGTCTTTTTGTAAATACGGACACCAGTGTTACCGCTATGACCGCAATTTTGACGCAATGGCTTGCCGATTTTCATTTCTCCTGAATTTTATACAGTGTGAATGGAAAAAAAACGTTTCAAAAGGCATGGTGTCCAGAACTTCAACTTGAAGTGAAGAAATTATTACTGTAAATTGTTTCCAATTTATTGTCAGAAATGTTAAATTAGCGATCGTTAACTGTACCGAAGCTATGTTTTTCTATACAGTCACGCAGATTTAGCTCGCTTGCTGTAAAGCTAAATCATATAACGTAACGTGCACTGATGCATTGCCTACACTACGATGGTTCGCAATAGCCTACGTTACTGTACATTGCAACAGGGTCAGAAATAAGCGGGGACGACGGGCGATTCGCCCTAGCAAGTGCTAAAAAAGCCTCTGAAAGCACAATTGCGAAATGGAATAAGAAAAGAGAAATATCAGAAAATTGCCCTCGTAATATCAGGTGTCTGTGTAAGTTTAATTGTGACATGCTTTTGCTTTAGCTAGGGTTTGCAGTAGCAGCGCGAATCGCGCAAACAGTTCTCACAATCCCGCATCAAATGTGAAGCAGTGTGGGAGGGTCGTGCAAAATCACCAGGAACTTCCCGCACAGTCACTGGCAAATTACGGCTTCCAGTAAGCAATTTCAGTACCAGCGACAATAACCTAAAGTCACCACAAATCTCCGACCACATGGTAGCTTAACTTCACACTAAGTCAACATGGAAATCTAACCTATCCATGGATTTATTTGCTCAAGTTGTGTCGCAAAAAAAAAAAAAAAAAATATCCCAGAAAAACTGCAATCCTTGACCACATGTTAGCCTAACAACCAC
This sequence comes from Apostichopus californicus, assembly GCA_020650975.1. Classification (NCBI taxonomy): domain Eukaryota; kingdom Metazoa; phylum Echinodermata; class Holothuroidea; order Aspidochirotida; family Stichopodidae; genus Apostichopus; species Apostichopus californicus. Next base: position 36,022 of record JAIPMN010017706.1, read on the forward strand.
ACTAAGTCAAGGGGAAATGTAGCCTAACCATCGGTTTGCCAAAAAAAAAAAATAACAATACTTTGCGAAGCTTTGTTTACATACTGTACTTTCCTTGCTGCTATCGTCGCGTGCATGGTAGCCGAACACCACACGAAGTCAATGGGAAAATCTAGCCTAAGCATCTCTTTATTTGCTGAAATTGTGACGCAGTTAGCTAGAACTAAAATATCCATGAAATACTGCAACCTTCGACCACATGGTAGCCTAACAACCACACTAAGTCAATGGGAAATGTAGCCTAACCATCGGTTTGCAAAAAAAAAAAAAAAAAATGCGTAGCTTCGTTTACAACTTTCAATTTACTGGAAATCGGCAGTTGTTTGGAAGGTATAAGCTATGGCTTAAAGAGGGAATGTTGTATTTTACGTACACCGTTGCTGTGGCGTTGTATTGAAGGTTTTAACTTCGATTACTTTTCAGCGGTATAATGGTTTCGTATTTGGTGGTGAGTGATTTTATCCACACACGAAAAAATACACGATTTAAGGAAAGGGCACCTTAAGCGGAATTAAATCTGTGTTTTCTATTTCAGTTGATGGGTTATTGGTTTTTCGTCATATATTCGGTGGATTGACGTTATTTGCTAAACGATCGCAAATTTTGGCAATTAAACTTTTAATGAATTTGCTATACGGTCGCAGCATTATAGAAGAGGGTAATTGTGCTTACTTGATCCTGATGAATGCTTACAAGCATTTCCTTAAACAGCATATTGAACTTTGGAAAAGAGCCCCCCTTAACCTTAAAAAAAGCCCTCATAAATACATTAAGGGGGGTGATTTTAACTTTTCATTTTCCAAAATAGCCCCCAAAGCCAAATCTTAATTCCTACCCTGCATTGCAAGTGGTGCCCTATTTAAGCCAAATATAGTTGTAAAAATAAAGCGTAATACGCAACAAACTAATTTATTATTATTTAGCAATCATCTTTTAAATAAAGCTCAGGGTTCCATGCCTCAATTTAAAATCAGACATTGGATTGGCCGATGTTTAGTACTAATAATGTCGAAAAAATTTAACATCGTGAAAAGTCACGAAAGAATTGACCGATTGTGTTTTTGGTTCAATAAAATAAGTTGGCCGGAATTTTTGCCTGTCTTGTTTTCATATGAACCTTATACTTCACTGAAAAGAAACGATTGTAAATTCCTCATCAAGTTTGACAAGACAAACTATTAATTTTGGTGATGTGCGGGCTGACATGCCTATCAACATATCATTTTATGAATGAATGTTATAAACTTTTTTGACGACTGTGTACACTACCCTTTTTATCAATCGTAGACTATGTACATAAACCTTTCTTGGGCATCTGATGGACGTATTAATCTGTGAATCTATGACTATCAAAAGGCCCAGTATTTTTTCTTCTTTAAACAAAGGAAATATCATTACAAAATCCCTTTATAAGCATAGACCCCCAGGGGCGTAGCCAGTATGTAGCACTGTAGGCCCGGGCCTACACTTTTTTGGCAAAGTTAATTTTTTTTTTAAAACACCCATAATTCAAATCCATAAGCTTGCTGGACGAGTTTAAGAGTCTAGACTCGAAATACTATTGAAATGAACGTAGCAAGGATATGGCTAAATTAGGTGACCTATTCTTCTGTCATCTAGGCTGTCATTTCTATCGCGTGCCGTTTCATTCAACACTCTACCCGCCGAAAAAGACTAGGATCCGATCTTGATTGTTTTTTAACATCTATTTAAGAATCCGTTTACGCAGATAATATTTCAGTTGAGAGACATTCCACAGTCAATTAAGCCTATCCTTGATTAGCAGACTTTATAGAGCTGCCGCACTTTGTTGCCTGTTGTTGTCACGATCGGCGTTCCAAGTTCCAAAACAGCCTTTTCGATACACATTTACTAGCTATACAGTTGTTTCAAAGACACTTACTGGCTATAGTTGTATCAAAGACATTTCTGGCCTATCTTTGTATCTACAAGTATCAGAAGTTGAAAAGTAAGACTACTCTGTACATGTACCTTGCTAATTTTAAATACATTATGTAGTATTGAATTACGTACTATTTTAACTCGTTTGTTTTTTGGGTTTAAAAGTGATATTGAATGAGGTGTCTCAAGTTAGCAGAGGCTAGGGAACCAGAATGAACACTCGGGAAGAGCCGTGTCCGGCCACCTGGGGGGTTTGTAAAACCAAAAATTTTCTTGTACGCTCCGCGCCAACCGATGGTGGCGCTCCGCTCAGATAGTCGTGCCTACAACTTTGAAAATCCTGCTTACGCCCCTGACCCCTCCCCCAGGATAGTGTTGAGTCAAATGTTCAGATATTAGCCATTTTGACTCAATGGGAAATTTCTTAGAGGAAACACTGACGGACACCAAGCTTGAAAAGCGTACTCTAGTTGTGGACGGACGAGAGACTTGTACAACCTGATAAGAATATCCTTTTCTTTATAACAAATAGATCGCTTGATCATTCCAAGTACTTGATTTGCTGTCTTGGCGGCTTTCGCACATTGCTGACTTGGACTCATACTGGCAGTGATAAGCACTCCTAAATCTTTTTCTTCTTTTATCGAAGTAATACATGTGTCACCCATATAAAAATCGTGGTGCATATTCTTATGGCCAGCATGGAGACACTTACACTTTCCAGGATTAAACAACATCTGCCACTCAGTCGACCAGCCTTTGAGTCTCTACAAGTCCTCTTGCATGATCATAGCGTCCACAGGTGATGCCATCATTCTCCAAATCTTAGTGTCATCGGCAAATTTAAGGACATTACTATCAATATTATCGTCAATGCCGTTAATGTAAATCAAGAATAATATGGGGCCTAAAACAGACCCTTGGGGACTCCGCTAATTTCCAGCTTCCACTCAGACTCAGCTCCATTGACGAGAACTCTTTGCTGGCGACCTGTCAACCATGCCTCTATCCACTCGGAAACGTGACCCGAAATACCATGACTTCTTAACTTTTTAATAAGTTGAGCATGGGGCACCTTGTCGAATGCTTTACTAAAGTCTAAATAAATTATATCAACTGGTAAGTCCTCATCCATAAGGCTTGTAACACTCTCAAGGAACAACAGTAAGTTCGTAAGACAGGATCGGTCACTTCTAAATCCATGTTGAGTAGACCCAATCAGGTTAAATTTAGCTAAATGATCCTCGATGGCATCCTTCAGTATTGACTCGAATACTTTGCTGACCTGGCTGGTGAGACTTACTGGGCGATAATTAGCAGAATAACTTCGCAATCCTTTTTTGAATAATGGCGAAACATAAGCTTTTTTCCAATCGTCCGGAACTTGATGATCCTTAAAACTTTTGTTGAAGATGACACTTAGTGGAGAGCTAATTTCCTCAGCAATTTCTATTAACAATGTTGATATCATTTTATCGATACCTGGAGCCTTATCAGCCTTCAGGTTCACAAGCTTTTTCCTAATAATGTCCTCAGTAATTTCAACACTGAAAAGTTCCTCATGACTACTACCATGAAATCTCTGACCTGGATATGGAATATTGTCTAAGGACTCTTCTGTAAAGACGGACAAGAAATAATTGTTTAATACATCCGCTATTTCTCTGTTGTCCGTAATCGTAACACTTTTAGCGCCCACTAAGGGGCCGATTCTCTCCTTGGCCTTAGATTTAGATCTCACATATCTATGAAATGACTTTGTGTCTTTCTTAATATTCAAGGCCAATTTCCTCAAAGCCCCTCTTAGCTTTGCGAATAGCTTTAGTAGACTTGTTTAACTGTCTTTTATATAAAACAAAGTCACTATGTGCTTTTGCCACAGAATAACGTTTCCATAACTGATATTTCTTCTTTCTAGCCTTCTCAGCCGCTTTAGTCATCCACATAGGCTTCCTCCTCATAGAATGTTTCTTTAAGGCAGGGTTGTCCAACCTTTTGCAGAGGAGGGCCACATGGAATGATTATGATGAAGGAGCTAGGGGCCGCATGAACCCTACGCTCGAGTTTTTGCCCGAAGCCCAAGGCAACAAAATGTGAGCACTGCGCGCGCAGCGCACTGATTTATTTTCCTTCCTGATAAAACAGATGAATAAAGTCCAGCCGCCCCCCC
>JAIPMN010017710.1:969-15812 GCA_020650975.1 Apostichopus californicus
CCCCCCCCCCCCCCTTGAGAACATTTCTGCGGACACCCTTGCTTGGACCTCTTGATAGGGGCCCCTTTGGGCCGGGAGGCGGGCTCCCCAGGCTCATCGTTGCGCCACTGGGGGGGGGGGGGCTACTGCATGGTGATCTTATTAGTAATGAAAAATCGTAAAATTCGAGCCTTTATATACGTGAACGAACATTTGATCAAGCTGATTGTATCGCACTCTTTTCAAATACCGTAACTAAAACTGATCCAGTTGCATGATTTAGCACTGCCGTGAAGTGGATCCACATGCAGGTTGTTCCTACGCCTGTGAAACTGTAGTCCATCGTTGCAGGTATAGGTATAGGTTTTATGTGAGTGCAGTGTTGGTATCAGTGACTGGGGACCTAAGAAGTTATGTCGTCAAGGGGAGGGGTCTAAGGGAAAGGGTGGAAAGTTAAAGATAAAATGGATAGGACGTGCTTAAATGCAGAATGGTGTTATAGTTTTCAACTTTTGAAACAGTGTTAAAGAATTTTCGCCTGTTTTAGCTTGTAACGCACAAACCTAATATATTTATGTACTGTACACAGGGATGATATGCAATATTCTGTCTGCCGGGAGGTATGGGTTGGGCTGATCCCCCTGATTTTATTCTGGGGGAAGAGCTTAAGCCCACAGAAGTTTACGTGGTCGCACCGGCCATGTTGGAAGTTGGTATCACATGCATACTGATATTCTATAACATTAATTTATTCACTTCTTCTAGATTTACAAGCTTCACGAGGCCTTGACATGTCAGGGAAGCCGGGGACGCAATTCACTGAACGTACACGTCTCTGAGAAGTGTTACCCTGTAGGCATTTTGTGTATTGAAAGAGTCGATTTTGAGTTGACCCTGAATTTGAAAAGGTTCAACATAGATTTGTCTTTGAGAATTTAATTAATCTATATGTCCGTAGGGTTTACCTCTGTCAACTTAATTAACAATATCCATATTAATGATAGATTTAGTCTTTATACATAAGCTTCAAGATTTCTCTAGAATATATATGTTTTGATAAGCGTGTTTTTAACCGGTGAAAGGGGGTCACGGGTTTACTTCTTAACTGACAGCTAGTACGTATTAGATCAAGGATAACTTCGTCTGTATACCGTTTTATGGAACGCCGAAAGAACCACTGCCCATTATGATCCTAAACTACGACTCCATTTTGCAAGAATGTCTTATTCTCAAATGAGATAACTCAAATAAATAAATAAATAAATAAATATATAGCGTCCAAATATGGTGAGCTGAATGGAGGGGGAGGGGAGGGGAGGGGAGGGGAAGGGAGGGTCACGATGACAGAAAGGTTTAAGGATCCATCTACACACAAAAAAAAATTGGGGGCAGTTCCTCAGTAGGCGAAACGTGTGTAGTACGGTAATTTCCGATAGGTTGCCTATACTCTCTAAGATACTTTGTGTCGTAAGAGTTGATCATTTGATTGCCTGGCACCATTTGTTCTTCTATCAATCAACGCCGCACGTGATGTGTATAGGCTACATTTTATATCCCTAAATTACAAAATGGCGGAGAGAGGGACACAGCAAGTGTAGGAGGAGCAGAGCATAAAAAAGTAGACGGGTCAGATGAAAGGTGTTACAGCTGCAGAAGAAACATAACCATGTCCCTCCCCAGTTTCAAAGGAGGAGGGGGTCAGCATTCTCTCCTATACCATACGCAATGAATTGCCTGATTGTTAATTTCCAATGGGCTCCGTGGTGAATCATAATACTCTCTGATCATTTCATTTTGTGGCTGAAGTCATCGAACTATAGCATGATTGATATGGGCTTCATCTAAACATATATAGCATCCATGTCTTCAATTAAAATCTTTCCGTAGTACCGTAGTACCGTCATAATAGTCCCATGAACCTTTACATCCACAATATGCGATATAAAACACCCTTCAATCACAGATTCAAATAGATGGCATCGAATTCCATTGCAAATCCCTGCGGGTAAATTCCTCACCACCGATGCATCTTTAAAAAAAAAACGGTATATAAAAGAAAAATAATAATAATCTGAAAACAGATTCCAGCGATGATCGATCTTTGTTACTGGTAGACAGGAGTGGATCGAGAAATTTGAATCAGTCTAAAAGCCGCTTAGGCCTACAGCAGTAGGCCTATATAGTTATATCTTTGATCTGCTGCTCTATGACTATAGGGTCCAATTCCGCGACACATTTGTCGTAAACAGACGTAAATAACCCGAGCTTTGCGTCAGCTGCGACCATATCCAACTTTGCATTTAATATGCGTGTACACCTGTCATGATAAGCTACAACATGTTTGTCATGTTAAACATGGCCGCAAGTTTCCCAAAACAATTTTCTAGACCAATCTACTTCTTCTACGTATATACCAGACGTTGATGGGAATTTAATTAGATGATGGGTTTCAAAAAATATAAACGATATCCCGAGGAAAGCAGCAAAAATTAGTTTAAGCTTCATCATGGCTGAACAGTTTTCGTCTTTGTAGCATTTTTTTCTTATTATTATTTTTATCTTTACTTGCTATCACTGATAACTTTAGAAGAGATATCATTAATTGGAATTAGACATATCTCAATATTTACATGCAGATATATATGTATGTTTCTATGAAACAACTAAAATATATCTTAAATGCATATATCAACTCGACTTAAAAAGATATATCATTGATTTCTGTGAGATATCTTTTAAAATGATTCGAATTTGTGATATCTATATTTCAGTCGCTATTAGAGATATCTGTAATAAATTCACGCTACCAGGGATATATTTAACTTGAGGCTACTAGAAATATCTTCAGAACGAATCCGCGTTATCTCTTATTAAAGTTTAAAGGGAATTTTTGCTGAGGCTATAGTTTTAAGAAATGAATAAAGCTGGTTATAAAAGAGTGGCAATTAGGGATGTTCTTTGTGGTTGTCCGTTTGGAATTTTTGCTGACGTTTCCTGCAGTACGTGTAATAAATACTATATAGATGTATACCTATTTTTGTAACCGGATAAATAACTCCACAAATGTCTTTCCTTTTCCAAATGTACGATTTAAATTTGGCTACAAAATGACTTCACCAGGATGTGTGCAGGACAAAACAGTTTAATCCCGGAATAGCTGATTTAAACATGATGAGAAAAATAGACGTCTTTGTCTTTCGTGAGAAAAACATCGTTTCGTAAATATTTTCTTGGATTCATATTGCTCGCTGACATTTTCGAGACCACTAAATCAATTGGATAAGATTTAACATCGATCGAGTGGCGTAAATAATCTGTTATTTTCATTTTTGTTCTTATTTATGACTGTTGATGATTTTTGATGTGGGAAAGGCCGGAAGTAATGGGTGTGGGTTGGAAACGTGGCATCTTTTTCTTCGGGAAGTGAAATATCAAACTACTTCGATCGTTAACTAATTGCTGTTTTTCACGTCCAGCTCATCTGATAGGTTTCGGAAAGGGTGGGGAAAAGGGGAGGGGTTGGAGAGGGACACTGGGCAACCTGACCCTTAAGTTAGCCTATCGGCAAGCTCTTTTTATTGACAAGGAATGGTAGTTTGTTGTTATCAGCGGCAACTCGAGAGTTACATATAAACCTATATACACTGCTGACATGTATTTATTGTTTATAACTCAGTCTAGCTTTGTACATTCAGGCCAATATAACTGGTTTTTAGTGCTGCCGACAGCGGGTACATCCCTGGAGTTCGTTCAACATTATGACACTATATAGGCATATATACTTTAGTTGTTTACAATACGCCAAGCTATCGCCTGTAACAAGAAAACAACGTCCTTTATATAGACAATTATTACAAGTGAGGTTGATTTGAATCATTTCCATATCAAACCTTCAAATACTTCCGACGGATGGACCACAATCAAACAAATATTTACATCGTTTTTTTGTCCATTTAGGTCAGTATATCAAATTGGCATATGATCAGTCCTGATGTGTTGTACGGTTAAGATAAAATAAAATTTAACGTATTCTACAGAACACGTGGGAACGGAGCTGAAACTGAAAGGTAACCATGGTAATCTGGGATTTCAAGGAAGCCTGAGGGAGAGAAATATTCACGCATCAACTCATGCATCATCTCACGAAATGGATATTGGGGTTATCGCCGAACCGACCGAATCTAACCCTCCAATGGAGTCGGCTTAAACCACCCCAACCCGGCCCGGGTCACACACACACCCATTTCCGCCCCTGGCTGCCATTGATGGCAGAACAGGTCAAAGGTTATCAGTACTATCCGCTATATCCCCGTCCTCACCCGCCTGCCTCTATCCATCTGTCTGTCCATTTGAGCAAACTTAGCAGTTAAACTAGGGGGGGGGGGGGTGTATAAACGCTTGTAACCATTATTAATTTTTCTAGCCTATTTGGGGGACAAAGCTATGAGTCTGAGATTCGGGCCATGCGCGAGCCGTATAAACATAGCGGCCTGGTTTTCGTAGAACTGTACAAACACAACCTTCGATAAGTTCATAAAGCGGGGGACGATTGAATAGGGTTAAATGACAGTCATTGCGGCCACAGGGGAAGCTTGGAACCCTGGCGGAGGATACAGACAATACAACAAAGCCCTTTTGTCATGATTCAGACTACATAAAGAACATAGCGCTTATGTTTCTAGATCAAGCCATCCATGAAAGCAATGTTTTTCCTGAAATTGTCATTTTTTTCCCCTCAGAATACACACCAGGATCCTTTGTTCTATGTTTAATCTCTTCCCCCGTGACTCGTATCCGACCGAGTTAGAACATTCCCACGTGACAACTACTACTACGGTTAATCGTTTCATTGAATCGTGAAGTGATATGCCGTTGACCCTAATATATATATATTTATCCCTAATCCCATCCCTCGTCGATCTTAGCAGATGTTTGATTAAGCAATCATAAAGGGAAATTGTGGTTTCCGCCTTCAGTTATATCCTCTCGTATATGCGTACACCCTCCACGAATACTCACCATTGCCTATGTTTGCGATGATGATTACAGACGATAGTTAGAGGTCAAAGGTCAACCCCCATCGGAGGTAGTTCAGACAAAAAGATATTCTATCATTTATAGTTTACCGCAGAGAGTAAACCACATAGAATGATGTTAGAATGAATCATGACAGATGTTTACATATCTTCTTAGTTTCCTTTCATCATAACTTTAGTATAAACATCGTGTTATGTTACAAATAGCTTCTGCTCAATTATTTGCTATAGTATGGACATCCTCTCTCTATAACCTTCTATACCCTCCCTCCATGCATTGTACACACACACAACGGCCCCTTCTCATACACAATACAAAACACACTCTCGCGCCCGCGCACACACAACATGACTAATTATTTCTCATGATTTTATTTCTAAACAATTTTATTCCCCAAATAGTTATAAATTTATGCAGCCATATAGCATCATTTCAAGTAATGAAAAATAGTATAACTTATTACTTTATTTTTGCATGTGTTCAAATTTACAAATAATATAAATAAGTGTCCGAATGACGTAATATTCGGAATCGAAATTGGAAAAAAAGGAACTAGTGGGAGGTGGGGGGGGGGGGTGGGGGTTGTGGAGGGATATATTTTGATCACGAGCCTATATAACATAGGCCTATTTTGATTTCGGATATAGGTTTGGTCATATTGCCATAAAATTGGCGTCTAACGGGAAATATGGCTCTCACTTATTTCATTTTTTGACATGATCAAATTCTGATCCATCATTCATTTTTAGAGCTGCATGTTGAGTTGGTTTGTAACTTTTTACCATTTTGCACCGAATCATGTAATATCCTCATATAATTGGATATACTTCTCTTAAACTATTAATACGTATAGAGAACCTTTTTTCTGCCCAAAATTTGTAATGTATATTTTTTAATACGCTGTGCCTGCGTTTGAAGTTAGAAACAATAGTAATTAAGGAGAAGATATGTATACAGTCCAAAGAATATTTTAAAATAATTTCCTCTCTCATTTTCATCAACTTTTATGAGAATGCAAGAGATACCCGTATCTGAAAATATTCAAGGTAGTTCGTTGAGGGGTTTTTTAATATAAAGGAGTGCTTTTTGCTGATATAACTTCAGACGCTGAATATTTACCTCGCAAACTAGAGAGTTTCTCTGCAAACTAAAGAGAAACAGTATACTGTTGACAGAAGGATACAACCGTCCCCCTACCTTGCACCCCTTCCATTCCCCCTCCGTGCCCCCATTTTCCTTTCATAACGTAATTCTTTCCTTTCCTCGTCGTGCAAACTTGCGTGCAAACTGATCCTGGCGATTTTGCGATGAGATAAAAAAAAAGGTGATAAATCAAGTTATTATGATCAATTTTGTCCTGTCATTCGTCACCTTGTCCTTGAACAATTACAGGAAGTAAGATGAGGTCCAGTGATCGTAATTTCCGGTCTTGTTTCTTGACCAAACTGTTGGTTTTATGAATGGATAATCTACTTGATACAGTCGGCTGTAATATCACAACAATAAAGTGTAATCATATAAGTTAGTATATAGAAGACTTGAAGAATATATAGTTGAACAATAAACCACAAGTTAGTGAGTATACATCGGTTACACTTTATTCATTCACGTATCTATTTTGATGACATATATCTACAGTAACAATATTATATTCTGGACGAAGTCTTGAAAATATAAAGCATTTCCAGCTTCCGGAACTTCTTTTAATGAAACTAATTATGAAAATTTTCTTGTCCGAAGAAGCGTAAAATTTTATAATAAAATAAAGAGAACATGTGAGGCATTACGGGCAAAGAGGTCACTTGAGTCTTCTGGGAATGGGTCGACTGTTTACATTGAAGATGGAGAAGTAAGAGAAAAACCTATGAACATCGTCTATATCGGACAAAGGCCCAAACTATCCCCCACACCCCTCCCCCCCCCCCGCCCTAGCCCCGCCCCGCCCAGCCCCATATTTGTAAAGTTGTTGCTAAACATTATGGTATTTATAAGACGCGCAATTGTATATACCTTTCTTTCGAGAGTTTAACGGACCGGGAATTTTCATTTGAGCATTTTCTAGCCATGAACCTACTTGGGAAGAATCTGTCCAGTTCATAGGGAATATCATGTACGAGACATCGTTGCCACTGGCACTCACTCCTCGTTAGTGGCTGCATATGTGAAATAAAGATAGGCTTATAGACATATGTGAAATCAAAACAAAATCAGTGAACGGTGGTATGAAGTCATCGAATTCAATGTTGGTCCTCTCATCAAACATTTTATAAAGGTTTCCCACTTAATATATGAAGAGAGGTCGGAATGAACTGACGGTAGTTTGTGTTCGAACATGTTTGGCATTTGAAATGTTTTCGATGTGTGATTATTATATTCATGTAAAGTGAATGTTACTAGTGAAGCAAAACTAGCTTCATCACTTTGGAATGCTGTTGACAGTAGCGGATCCCTGGAAACTTGCCCCCACCCACCAGTCAGTCTTGAATTTTTCATGCACCAGAAAGTAGCTACAATCAATAGTAAACATTCTCTCGTTGAACTTCCTTACCCTTCTCTGGAATTTAAAAGGAAAAAAAAAGGGAAAAAAAAACATGGCGGAATAATTTATATCGCGCTTCGCGTGGGGGCATTCCTTACTAATGAATCATTTCTAATTTACCACTTTTGCTGTGGTATAACTTCGTTATCAACCCAAACTTGTCGGGGCCCGGGCCCACGGTCCTGAGAACTTCCGTATCCTCCACTGGGTCGTATTCGGCTTGGGCCATACCAGCCAACCTGTTTTTCCCCTTTTTGATCGCATTTTGCACCCACCTGCTGTTGTACCATATGATGTTTCAACCTTCTATAGACGACATGATACAGGAAACAGCCACTTCCCGTTCCATTCTAATCAACCAATATATTTATCTCTATTTTTTACGATAATAACATATTCGATTTGCGTATATGCACGCTGATATCGGTCTCTCATCAAATACTGAGATTTACAAATATTAATCTTCATTAGTCCACTCGTTCTTGTTGAGGCATTTAATACCCCCGAAGGACCCGTGAGGCAAACCTTACAATTATTGTCCTTGTTGAACGGCAGCCGTTTTTATCGGGGGGAAAAAGAAATGGTGGGTGCAGAACGCTAATAAATTTCATTGATGGGAATATGAACTATGTATGAACAATCAAAACCAATTTCTGAAAGAGAGTTCAGAAATGAAAAGTATTTGTACCTTATAGCAAGATTATGACGGGTGAATAATGGTATTTGTTACGGATAAGAACGTAAATAAAATACTAAACGTTCTCTGGGTTGAACTTTCCTCACCCTCAGTCTCGGGAATTGCTTCTTTTTTTTTTATCGCCCTCCGCGGTTTCTGCATATGTTTATGTCTACCTTCAAATGCGTATTACAGTAATGAAACATTCCCTAGCAACGGTGTTTTAAAATGGCTGAATAAGGAAGGGGTTTAGACCCGGGGAAGGCGGGTATAGGGGAGGAAGATAGTGGGGGGAGGCTCTCGAATGCTTTCATCTGTAAATTTCTATTTCTTTCGGTAAGCGGACATTGTATTCCCCCTCTCGTTCGTAGTGTCACCACTGCTCTCATGGTAACCATAAGCCCGGTTGGACTGACAGTGGCGGAGCTAGGGGTATTGGTCGGGGGGGGGGGGCGAGAATAGTCTGTAAGGGCGCTCGACACTGATCTAAGCGGAGCGCCACCACAGGTTGGCGCGGAGCGTACAGAAATTTTTGAGTAAAGATACTCCCTAGATCGCCGGAAATGACCCTTTCTGGGCCTTGCTAATTTGCAGATAGGCCTAATGTGACAAATGTCAATAGGTAGATAGCGCAAGAAAAAAGTCAATAATCGCGAATAAGTAAAAAGTGGTAAAAAGCTGAAAAGGGCGCCAGCAGTCCATTTGAGTCCGTCAGGGGGGGGGGGGCCGCCCCCTGACTGTATGGACGCTCCGCCACTGTGGACTGAGGTATAAGTATGTAGCCAAACTACTGAGATCGAAGGGAATTTTGTGTTTTCAAGTTCAACAGTATACTATGTCAGAAATTATCTAAGGCATATGTAGGCCTAAGAGTATATGTTATTGTTGCAAATCGAGTTAGAATAATTGTGTAGTCATCTCCTTGCCAGTTGCCACCGCCCCTGATTCAGATACATAAAATACACATCAAAGAAGGAAGCGTGGGATCTGATGGCATTTCAAAACCCCCATACGGCCCAACCCACCCCTTCCCCTGTAGATTTGATTCATCACCATTTAACTGCTTTGTATTCCTTTCTTGTAATTTACTTGTCAAAGCCAAAACTTGTCATTGAACGTCTGACACATCCAAACATTTTGGCAGAACGCATTCACATGATCATGGCAGTATGTCTCGGCCTACATCATACGTAGAAGATAGAACTCATTATGTAAGCAATGTGAGGAACCATGTACCCTACCACATCTTAATTCCATGTTGTTTTTTTCGCAGTGAGAGTTTACTTCATGTTCAAGCTAGACACTAAACTGTGTTGTAGAAACGAACTACGCAAATAGCATCACTACCCATCGTGCACTGAAGAAAAGTCACGACAGCCGGTCTGTTGACTTCTCACCGCCAGAGTAACATCAGTCATCGGATGAGTCAAATTCTATTACCTTTGGTAAGTCTCGAGTACACTGAGTTTCGTGGAAAACTCATAAACATGGCGGGCGCGATAAGTGAAGTTTTATAAATTACGACATTCGATGTAATCAGGTAGATATGCGTAGTATACTAGAGAGGTAAAATAGAGCTCGTAGTCTTTTCACAGTCGTTTTCCATATTGAGGGCATCATCTCAACAGTCACGTCACTCTCTATTTACATCTGTTCTGCGTTACGGCTTGCAACTTCAGTGCATCAATCCGACTTTTCGGTAATTGGACACCCCTCAAAGTAAATCATCTATGTGGTTAACAACCATTTTGGCTGTGTTTTAGGGAGTTATTAATTGTTTAAGCAGGTCCCCCCCCCCCCTGAATTATGAATCGGAGCTGGGCACCGACAATTCAGGTGGGGTACAATACTCGTGTCCAGTAACTTAGTGTTTGTACAGATGAAGGTGTCTTAGACGGGGGACAGGGGGCTGAATATAACTGATCTTGTGTGAGAGCAACTCACCTCCCCTTCTCCCCCCCCCCCACTTCTGCCCTCTTCACTCTAAGACCCTTTTTTCATTCCCTCTCACTCTTAATCTTAATGCAATCTCTGTCACAACCTTTTTATAGTCACACAAGTAGATGATAATATTGAATGGGACAAACATACAAAACATACCTCAAACCTTTGAAACTGCGAATAGTGAAATGAGGGCGCTATACAATATTTGCTGAAACTTTGATGAACCAAAACTGATTACTACAGCGACCACAAAGCGTAGGACAGATAAAAAATATTACTCTAGGAGTTATTGGCTGGCTTTGGAAAAGTTTAGGACAAGAATGGGAGTAGAAATTATTTTGAGTTTTTACAAGATATAGAACAAAAAAACAGCAGAAAAATAAAGGCAACGGAAAATAATAATAATAATAATAATATCGTCATCTATTATATATTTTTAACTTCTGTAATTTTTAAACTGTTGATTACTGAGGAACTGCCCTGTACGTTCTCTTTACCGAAAGGTCTGACGATGTTAAAAAAAAATCCCCCCCTCCCCCCCCCCCCACACACATACTTGTAGCCCATACCATCTACACTGTGCTGCCAGAATATCATCCCACTTTTCAACACTATAATTTAATAAGTAACACTTAACTTGGAACATCCTGATAAACTATTATTTTATCTTCTCAAAGTCTCAGCACTAACATTTCCCTTTTTCTATCTAGGTAATCCTGGATTAAGTCTTTTTCAGCGATAAAACCATGGTTTTGATGTGACCCTGTTACCTCCCAACACTATGATGCTGTTGGTAATTTGGATAGGTAGTATAGCCTCTGTGAGAATGGATTCAGCCACTCTGTTTTATTTTATTTCACATATGTACCGTACCTGTCATCACTTTCATACATCAGATATCATCTTGGAAAGGTATGCATATCAAGAATACTCTGTTACGTCCTATCACTTTCATCCAAAAGTAATCCAGCCACTAAGGCCATGATCTGCCTCTCCTCTAAGCGGTCGCTATGTAGGGAGTCCGTAATCATTTTTCCTTCCGTGTCATTTAAGTTACCTCTCATTGCTATCATGATGTAGGTAATCCAGCAAGGTAAGACCATGATCTGCCTCTCCTCTAAGAAGTCGCTATGTAGGGAGTCCGTAATCATTTTTCCTTCCATGTCATTTATGTTACCTCTCATTGCTATCATGATGTAGGTAATCCAGCAAGGTAAAACCATGATCTGCCTCTCCTCTCAGTGGTCTCTCTGCAAGCAGTGAGTTAGTAAGAATGTTCCCTTTGGTGTGTCATTTATGTTACCTCTCATTGCTATCGTAATGTAGGTAATCCAGCAAGGTAAGACCATGATCTGTATCTCCTCTAAGTGGTCTCTCTTCAAGCAGTGAGTCAGTAAGAATGTTACCTTTAGTGTGTCATTTATGTTACCTCTCATTGCTATCATGATGTAGGTAATCCAGCAAGGTAAGACCATGATCTGTATCTCCTCTCAGTGGTCTCTCTGCAAGCAGTGAGTCAATAAGAATGCTCCCTTTAGTGTGTCATATATGTTACCTCTCATTGCTATCATGATGTAGGTAATCCAGCAAGGTAAGACCATGGCCTGCCTCTCCTCTAAGAGGTCTCTCTTCAAGGAGTGAGTTAGGACCAAAGTTCACTTTCATTTCTGTCATCCTTCTTCGCTTCCATCCAGGAGAAAATCCTCAATTTCTAAACGCATCTCATCCCTTCTCTTCTGTCTCTGTACATCGGCGAGGACCGAGCTTGGAAGCCTGTCAAGAGATTTCTGCAAAGCAGCAAACACACCAAAAAGGGAAAGTCAAGAAAAGTCAAAAAGAAAAGAAAAGCAAAAAACTATGACAATTAAATTGACATTGAATTCCACCACATTCCCACTATTTGCATAGTGAGCCATGGCATCCAAAAAATATGATAAAGACAAACTTGTACTCAAAGAGTGGGATATCCAAGGGCAAACACTGAATATGATGGGGCTATACCGAAATCAGAACTTAACCTAAACCTTCAGTAGTCGCTAATGATTACAAATGTCCTATTTATAAGTATTTATATTTATACTGGAAATAAATAAATGAAAAAAATGAAAATGAAAGAACATGTAGCTTGTATTATCCGTTACGAGTCAAGGGGTTTTAGACCACCTATTAAAAAACATTGTCCTCTTTGAATGGTAAAAATAAAGCACCATCCAGTCATTCAGGCCTGTATGGGATCAAAACGGTGATTGTTCCAAAAGGTACTTCATAGAGTGTCATATGAACAACAAGTTCATCAAATGTAGCTTACTAGAATTGAATCAACTCGAGTATGACAAACACCAGACTTGACAAACACTCTGGCAACATTTCTCAACGACTTTTAACTCGGTTAAAAGACACGCGCTGATAATGAAGACTCAAGAAGAACGAAAAGGAAACAAAAGGAGAGGAATCGTCAACTTACGACATCGCGCATCATAACTCGACATCCATAACACATGACGACAGAAAGGTCGGCAGAGGTCAATCTGGATTTGGAAAAAAAAACAAAAGGGAAACTCATGAAGAAGCTCAATTACTTAATAGTAGCAATAACTTAAATTTTGTTGTGTTTGAACATTTATATTAACAGGATCTGACGGGTGAGAATGCAAATCTAGCGAGAAATTTCATTACTCTTTTCACGTTTGTTTGTAAAATAATTTCCCCATCAGTTTTTCTATTGTTGGTTAGTTTACTTTTGAGTTTTTTATTTAAATGGACACAGACAGCTGTTTTGGAAGCCAACCTTGCCACCAGTCTTTGGAATGTAATTTTCGAATCACATAGTCAACCAAAATGACCGAAACGATAAACAAAGGCAACAAACGAGTAAGAAAAACTCACTCTTCATTCTTCGTTGCAGACTGACAACTCCCATCTCCCTCGCCGCAACAACTAGCATCGTCTCTCGCGACTTCACACGCAGCTTCGGGTTCAGACGAAGAAGACGAATAAACAGTACCGGATTTCCGAAGACTCAACGAATACTGAGTAGCGGCTGATGCAGAACTGGCCGAAGACGATGAATCGACAGGTGACTGTAAAAGATAAAGCACGATGAAAGAATTATTGATATTTTGTATCATATTCTTTTTGGAACAAACTCAAACTTGCAATATTATTTATAAGTTGTAACTGATGACTATTGGAGAAAAAAAATTACTTTGAATTTGTGAAATGTCATCAAAAAAAAATAAAAAATTATCAATGAGGTTGCATTTTCAGTCAATTTTTCATATCTTTCCAGAAAGTTTACATGGAAACAATGAGGACCTGTATGCCGAAGTGGCCTGGAAAAGAAGGTTTTAAGGATACAGTCGGTTATACAGATCCTCGGAAGCACTGTACAGATGTGAGAAGCATATGACTTAAATCTGACTCCATCTCGCACGGAACATACCTGACAGAGGACGCAGGTATGTTTTTTGCCAACTGTCTCTTCATCCGAAGTCAACTTTGCACCCGTCCTACAGAAAACCAGAAAGAAAAACGAAGAGTTAAAGTATCACTTTTACTAACAGATGTTATACTGGTTTCAGACGACAAGCAGTTTTGAATAATTGACAAAGCTATTCTGCTCTGCATGTATAGAGATATATTATACAGACATAATACACAAAAAAAGATTAAAGTTTCTTGAACAGACAGACTGTAAGAATATTTTCATGCAATCATTTGCAGTGAGAATATCACTGAACACCAAACACTATACAAGTGAAGGATTGGTATACACCAAGGGCAGTAGGTGGTACATATACATGGTGTGAATAGATCATGCATTCAATGGGGAGGGGGGAGATGTCCATCTTGATTGCAACGTGAAACAATTAAAAACTCAAGGCTTTCCTGAAAGATAATTTTAGTTTAACTTCACACTGTCCTCTAGGTATGACATTCATTTTCAAAGGAGGAAACTCACAAGTGTTTTATTCCAACACTAAGAAAAATAAATAAAAACAAAAAAACAAAAAGCAGTAGAGTAGACAAAAAGACCACTCACTTCAGGACTGTAGTAATGGTAGCAGGAAAGTTACTCTGCAGACCGTTTACAAAGTCTTCTGTTAAAGTATCGATGCTGGCCAGTCTGCTAGCCTTGGTTGATATCCTCGGTATGAAGACAGGCTGCAGACAGCACTGATGACTAAACAGTGCAATCTCTTTACTGGTAAATTCTCTGCGGACAAAAGGACGGAAGAGACATCTTACGAATATTTCATGGCCTTCGGAGTATCTCGTTATGGACGAAACCTTTGAATACTTCTTTCAATAGGGGCTTTTAGGCTTTAAGCGATTGTGGAAATGACAACCATACATCTTAACAAAAGTGAGCAAATAACATGCTCACAGATCCAGGATTCGTTGGAATAGGGGGCCAGGGGCAGGGGCGTCGTGCGAAAATAAATTTTGGGGGGGCCCATGAGCAGGTGATGACTATCTAAGCGGAGCGCCACCACGGGTTGGCGCGCAGCGCACAAGAAAATTTTTCGTCTGGCAGACCCCTCAGATTGCAGGAAACAGCACTTCCCGTGCTTTATGGCAGTAAGCAACACCCCTAAAATTGATCAAAATTTCCGGCAATTTTTTATTTTGGGAAATATTCTCGAAGGAAGTGATCGCCATTTATTC
>JAIPMN010017713.1:1917-16295 GCA_020650975.1 Apostichopus californicus
CCCCCCCCCCCCCCCCGGTAATAAAAATGATAGTTGAGTAACATTGAGAACATTATAAACAGAATGGTATATACGGATGTCAGTTTGTACTGCGTGTCTTTGTATGACGTCAGAGCAATGGGTTTACTTATTTATTAATATATTTTGATGTTAATCTTCATAGACGCAACCATAAAGTATTTAAACAGTAACTAAGATTAATAGCCTACACAAGAACTACAAACTGCTAGATTGTTTTTAATTTTATGGAGTCTTTGTTTTTATTGTTATGTTGATTTATACGATATCATTGGGACGAAATCGATAGCGTCTGGACTGAAATGAATACATTATCAAACAAGATCCTGACACACAGAGACCCTCTTCACCTCACCAAATTTGGTGCGTAATCATAATATGTGTGATAGGAGAATAAGAGTAACAAAATCGATAGTTGCCATCCCCTCCAGACACCCCCCCCCCGCCACCATTCCATTCACTTACGTCACCACCCCCACACATACAGGCGTCATTGCTGAAATTGTCTCCTTGCATATTTTAACTTCCTCTATGGGGACCAGGGGCGCAGCGGTTCCCGGACAACTCCCCCCTGGACGATTCCCCCCCCCCCGGACGATTACCCCCCGGACGATTCCCCCTCGGACAATTTCCCCCCGGACAATTCCCAACCCTGACAATTGCCCCCCGGACAATTCCCACCCGGACAATTGCCCCCCGGACAATTCCCACCCGGACAATTGCCAACCCTGACAATTGCTCCCCGGACAATTCCCACTCCGGACAATTCCCACCCATGACAATTGCCCCCCGGACAATTTCCCCCCGGACAATTATTTTTTCTCAAGTGAGTTGGGCCTGTTGGTTATGCTTATATAAAATAATATCGTTCACACACACACAGTTTTTATTGGTACTTACCGTTATAAAATCGTCCCAATTGGGTGCTCCCGATTGACAATTTTCTATGGGCAATTGTCCGGGGGAAATTGTCCGGGGGGAAATTGTCCGGGAGGGTTATTGACCGGGGGGGGGGGGGGNNNNGGAATTGTCTGGGGTGGGAACTGTCCGGGTGGGAATTGTCTGGGTGGGAATTGTCCGAGGGGTAATTGTCCAGGGGGGAGTTGTCCGGTCACCGGGCGCAGCCACCATATTTGCTACGAGGATGGCTAAGATGCATCGTCCTGGGGAGGGGTACCCTCTCATCTTTGATAAAATGCGTTACAATGGACGGTACCTAAATTGTTGCTTTATTTTGTCGCGCTTTGGAACACTGTCGAAGAATTTCAACTGTTGAAGTTGTTAACGGAACTTTTCATAATAGTTGGCCTATTAGCTGTAGTGAATCGGGATGTCGAGATTAACATGTCGAGAACCGAATGTTGTTCCCAATACTATCTAGCGCCATCGCTTAATTATGTGGCTCTCGTGTGGACACAATCACTACATTTCCATGACAACATGTAGCCTTTATGTGATGTCAATAACATACCGCAGCGTGTCGGGGATAATGAAACTGTTGCCTGATTCACTTAGTTAAATTACAGTACTCTCCCACACATTGGACTTTGTGATTCTACTTGGTAAAGTAGTGATTGGTAGATACTATAATTCAACAGCGGTGCTTTGACCACTGAGATGTGAACTTCAAGTAAACAATTTGCAGTGTTATTACCTACAGATGTAACATTTGTGTGCGTCCGTGCTTTGAGCAACGAACATTGTGTGTTTATAACTGAACTGCTTCAACATATCGGCCTTTATTATGAAAATGAGCAGTCTCTGTAATGAAACCCCAAGTGCTTTATCTGCAAGAGAAAAACGTATACTGTTTGGCATGTATTTTGTCAATCGTTATCTCAGTTTTGAACAGTATGCATTTAGTAATCTAATTAGGCCTACCTTATACTAAACTTTAAACCTGGCAACCTCGACTGCATGCCAATGGTAATCTTCAGAATTCCAAGGTTTTCAAGGCAAAGAATCCATTGGAGTGACCAGTATGACAGACACAAGTGTTGCTGTCAAGAAAAAAAGCAACAAGTAACCTCAGCCCAGGCTTCCGAGCTCGTAACCCACTCAAAACATCTTGAAGGTAGAGTTTATTGTATAAATATACCCTCTCCGGTTTGTCAAAATGACATTCCGGCGAAATCCATCAGGATATTGGAGAATCATGAAACGCTGCTATGATAAATAATCACTTAGATCTGAAAACGAAGAATACATTATAGATATATGTATATTCCTCTATGAATTCATTCCTGAGGAATCCAGTTTGCTGAGGCTCGGTAAGGTTATGAAGTATATTCTATACTAGCTGAAGCTTCAAGTACTTGCGGCTGAAGTAAATTGATAACCTCTCTCGTTTACACAACGGTCTGGTTATTTGTGCATCACAGTAGGTTATTCCTTTTTAAATTCCTAAAAAAAAATGTTTCTTCTGTTGCTAAACGTTTAATATTATCATCATAGTGTAACGATGAAATAGCTACAACTGTCAGACAATTGGTAGTGTGTCAACCCTGGACGATCGGAATTTTTTATCAATGAAAGGACCTGAAAAAAATAAGTGCTTACAACAAAAATCCTCTTTGAAAAAGAGTTAGAATTGCAGCCACCCCTCCCCTCCTCACCCCTCCCCTCCCATCCTTTCCCCTCCCTCTCCCTCTCCGTCACATCAACCTTTATCCACTGAGTGCACTGCATGAGCTCATATAAGATCAATGATTCGATCTAATAACCTGATCGAATGCACTTACATTCCTTAGTTACCTGTGCACAATGGATACTTCTATAACCATGTAAGTTTAACCGTTAATTATACATACGTGGTATAGGGAATCCAGCTGGATTTGTTTTAGATAAGGATTAATTTGTTTTTAAGTCTGGCCATTAATTCTAAGCATTTCTCGCGTGCTTTGATCTGCTATAGTCTCTGTCGTCGATATCCATAGGACACAAGGGGATCCAATGCGAGGTATCTATGCGTGTGAATATCTAGCATAATACACGTTACCTCCAGCTATAGTACGAAGGTAATGTTTCTCACCGAGAGATATTCACACGTTCATAGATAACCCCCCCCCCCCCCCACCAATTAAATACACTCGGTTTTCTTTGTTCAAAATACCTTACAAGTTTGAACGTCAAAATAAGATCACGAAGATTAACATCTAACAGAATGGAAATCAAAATAAAATAAAACTGCTAGCAAACTGCTTATCCACTATAGAGAGCCTGTGTAATAGAATGTGTAAAATTATAAGTTGGCCTGACGTGAAGATCCTAGCAGGATCTTCTTCAAAGGCTTAATGACAAGTGACAGTAACAGAAGGGACAAAAACACGCATGGAAATCGTCAAAATGATCTCAAGCCAGTTTCAGTTAGTAAAGGGGATATTCCAGCCGCTGGACTTTATTACCTAAGAGAATTGCTGTAAATTGTCTGCAATTTCAGGAAGGAACGATAAAACCACACGAGAGATCGAGTATATCGTGAGTCGAATGGACAAGAGTCAAGAAAAAGATCTTGACGGAATGTAAACAATGATATTGAAAAAATCGAAGAAATTAAGAGAAAGTCTACAGGGAACAGAAGTAAGGAGATTATATCACTTTCCACGGAGATCTCGTTCATAAGTATAAAACTCGCATGGGGGGGGGTTGGAGGGGGGGGGGGTTACTGTGACCGCGTCTTCGGCAATCCCCATTGATTCGTAACTTTGTGCTTACCTGTCGGATGTAAATCGTCAACTTCTTTTACATCATCGTAACATCACGTTTTTTTGCCACTTTTGATGTTTTTAATATACACTTAATATTGTTCATGTTCAAGTGGAATTATTTTTACCAAGGGGATCGTATATCCAAAGGAACTTGACGTCTTAAACTATAGTAAACACAATAAAGGCGATCTCGCGGTTACGTACGTTTTCGACAACTTTGCCGACGTGGTCAGCATTTTTCTTCTCAGTGGAGTGCACTGCCATATTTCCGAGAGAGGGAGTTGCTGGCACGAGAAAACAGCGCCATGCTGTTGGTTATTGTAGGTGATCGTCACGTGATTCTTGCATGCAGGTATGTGATCTTTATTTAGTATCATTCCAGATATATATTATGTTTCTTAATATTACTCGTTAGTACAATGGACTGGTGACCGGTTAAAAAAAAACTAAAATAAAAAATTACAGCTTAACCGTAAAATTGATCCTGTTAACCCTATTGTTAACGAATGAGCATAGGTTTGATGCTTTGATTTATTATTTTGAGTTTAGGGGGCATGAAGGGCACATGCCCTCCCCTCTCATGCCCTCACATGAGGACGTCGTTCGTTCTCGACTTTGAACTTATAGATGAATATTATTTCATCTTCCGTGTGCACGTTTTCGGTAAAAACATTGACAGAATACAAACTTTAACGTCTAACTAATGAAATTAAAGTTTCATCGCCATACATCAGCAGGCCAAAACGGATAACATCTAAGGTTTTGTGTCTCTAAAAAGCTATAAGGGAGTAACTACATGGCTGATTTTGATTTAGGGCCAAACGTTTGAACTTGAAATCGGCACTATAATCTTTTGATTCCCAATTTTTCAAAGGCATTTACTTTGAACGGTTTACCTCGAAGATCGTATTACTTTGTAACAAAAAGGTGAGGAAACCCCTTATTTCGCCATTCATGATGCAGTGGCAATGAACAATGTATACATAGTCACATACCAGCAGATTCTCACGTGACATGTCTTTCTACATGTTTTCGGAAATGTCTTACATTTGGAGTACATAGTTTATAGCTTCTTGCTGATAAACTGTCAAGTTTGAGTAGTAAGCTATGCATACTTTATGAAACCCAGACTGCTGTTTTAATACTAATATATAACGCTTATCCAATTGTAAAATTCTCAAGTGTCCGGCTCTGAGAAGCACTACAACTGTCGGCTTGGACAAGGGGGACGACGGGGTCCAACTATCTATACATTACACTGGGAACTAAAACCTGCATGACAGATATAGTCCTGGGGGGCGGGTAGGACCCTTAAAGAAAGACAACATTTAAGCATAGCGTAGATTGCCGAAGAGGAAAACTCTTGAACTATTCAAGACAAACTTGCCAGGATGTTTAGATGTTGTCATAGTTACAAACATGGTTAATGCTGATAAGGTATACGTTATAAGGTTACACTGGAAACTTAGCCTGCATGAAGATATAGTCCTGGGGGCCCCTCAATGAGAGACAGCATTTATAAGCTTAGCTTAGATTGCCGAAGAGGAAGACTCTTGAGCTATACAAGACAATCTTGCCAGGGTGATGGGATGTTGTCATATTCACAACAGGGTCAATACTGATACGGTTACGTATATATGTTCACTTCTATTAGTGTTTACAACATTTAGGTCTACATCTACATTAAGATAATATAAATACTGTATATTCAAGACAAACTTGCCAGGATGTTTAGATGTTGTCATAGTTACAAACATGGTTAATTCTGATAAGGTATACGTTATAAGGTTACATTGGAAACTTAGCCTGCATGAAGATATAGTCCTGGGGGCCCCTCAATGAGAGGCAGCATTTATAAGCTTAGCTTAGATTGCCGAAGAGGAAGACTCTTGAGCTATACAAGACAATCTTGCCAGGGTGATGGGATGTTGTCATATTCACAACAGGGTCAATACTGATACGGTTACGTATTATGTTCACTTCTATTAGTGTTTACAACATTTAGGTCTACATCTACATTAAGATAATATAAATACTGTCCATTTTGAGTTGATTTTGACCATTATTTAACTTACCCTTACTAACATTCCTCACCAATGTAAAAAAAATTGTGTTCAATTTTAATCTTATTGTAGTAAAAGTCCGCATGTTTGAGACAACTTAAGACAAAACGTAAAAGCTCCCTTACAAAAAACTTTCTGAGTTCAATGGGTGTGAGTTGAATTGAGTTGATGATTTTTCTTTCTTTTCTTTTAACCTCATTTGACAAATGTTTTGACGATATTAAAATCCTGTTAGAATCTACATCCTTAGCTTGCATATAGTTAAGATTGATAAAAAATAATGAAATATAAAGTTGAAAGTTTTTGACATTTTCATAATTTGCGTTGAACATGTGATTAATATAGAGATATAACATTGTCTGGGCGACGAATGTTGAGAACGAAATGGATTCATGAAGTACTTGCTTAGTTATTGCTTCATTCTAAATATTAACATTAGTTTAATAACTTCGAGGGCACATGTCGAGAGTCAATAAGTTCGTGCATCGTGCCTCACAGTGCCGGTAAAGGTTGAAATGATTTTTTACTTTTACATCTGTTCGAACGATTCTGTGTAATCGTTTCCGGGGTAAAGTTGAACGTATGTCAATAAAGGGTAAAGCAAGTTATCAATTTGGCTTATACATTCGGAGCACCGTAACAACTTATAAACATACTACCACATTCAACAGAGTCGTGAAAAGTCACATCATTTGAAATATCGAGTCGAATATATTTCCCTCTAGTATTTGACTCTAGTATTATCTCTATGGGGAAAAGGTGAAGAAGTTATTCAAGTCACGTGACTTTTTAAGTTTAGTGACTCGAGGCAAAGAGTCGTTGCAAAACGGGTACTCAGTGTCCGTGGCCCTTAACAAGGAGTTATTAATGAGCTATAGCTAAGACACTAGTTTCGAGGACCACACAACGGTGGTGTAAAACATATAGAGTTTATGAAACGAAATCGAAAGTATTTTACATCGCCTATTCTAAGTAAAGATACCCCGTTCTTATTTTCTCTCAAAAGTATTGAAGATTATCGAAGCAAAAAGCACCAGGCAGCTGAACTTTTCATTATTAAATTTTGAGAGTTGATTGTATCGATTTTAAAAGAGACAGTCTTATTGATTTATATGTAAAAACGAAAACTTAATACAAGAGCGTTTCCAGAAATTAAAGACGATATGCAAACTTGATGTACTAATATCATAGAAGCCACAATGAAATGCATAATACTACTGAAAAGAATATATTTGTGTTACTTCAGTTTTGCAAAGTCCTCAAAATCGATTCATTTAAGTGCTTACTACTTACCTTGAGTTCCACGAAATAATTGGTGATAATACGTTGCTTTAAGTGTCTTTAAGTGTTTCTCAACACGACTGGTTTAAGTGATTGGAAACTTAGTTCTTAATTGTTAATAGAAATATAGACTTTCTCTCAACTCTCTCAAGCTCAGAAAATTATACTTAAGGTCGCCTAAATTGCAATACTTCTCTTAATAGAGTGGCTTTACCGTCCAGTGCGAACACTGCAGTCTGAATATTCTGTAACGCATTTATAGATCGACTTGTTTCTAGTTTCTTTTCTGTAGTTTTATTTTGTGTTGCTTCCGTAGAGCTAAAACCCCCCAATCTGTGTCTTAAACTAGGAAGTCTAATCTGTTTGAAAGACGACGTAAACTGAACTCCGAGGAGCGGATTCACCGACCATGCAATCGGTTAGTGCCTGAATGCCCAAAGCAATAGCGGACCCACTTTAACCATAATATATATAATCTTCCGATCAAAGCCGTTGTTTAACATGTTTGCGTACAGGTTTCTCGTTCCAATATTGTGGGCCTTATCCATGTATTAACATAGGTGGCATGCAAATGCGAGCTAAAGGACTGGGCTCATAATATAATATGTTTATGTATATATATGTATATGCAAATGTCATGCATATGATCTTCCTGTATATATGAACGTATCGAATGATGTGTTTGTTACACGAAAACTGTATAGCGCCACAACGCTTTCCCAAAACGTAGTACCGTATTTATTGAAAATGGGATATGGTAGTTTAAGTTAAACCCAAGGTAAATATTGTTTAATAAACAAAAGCCGAACCAATATGATCATATCAACAATTTATGCCGTTTCATTCCACCATCATCCCCCAGCATAGGGATTATCTGATCATGGCGTACATGTGATCCAGTATGATCAATGGAACATTAATGTTACGTCCTTAAAGATAACTATCAACGGCATCTGATTACGTCTGTAGCGTAACTTAATATATTGTTTAATCAAATACACAAGAACGCTTTAGTTATTTTGTTGGTTTAACGCACTCATATCACTATATTTACACAGTGTAGGTGAGAGGCACCTGCACTCCTTGCCAATTACACTATCCTCCCCTACACCAGAAATAACGTCCTACGTCTTGCGAAAGCCCCCATTGCAAAGTGTCCAACAGAGATCAACGCGTCGTCTAAAATATATATACATGTACCACCTAGCCACAATTTTGACACAATATATACCTAGTAGCCTGTATACTTATACGCTATACTTTATATTGACTGTAAGTTGACCGCATCTGATGGTAAGGAGTGAAATGTGGTAATGTTCCATAGACACCTTCATTAAATTAAGAAATGTTTATGTCATACAAAGGCAAAGGAATGACAATTTGTAGGGCTAGTCTAATCGAAAACTTAGAGAAAGCCTCTCACTTCACCGTTGTTAGACATTTGTATAACAGACGCTAATTCTTACTTGAAGGTGAGAGCAGGGAGTTGTTATGGAATGTTTGTTGAAAATGACGTCTGAATCACGTATCGAGACATTTCAATGTTGGTCACAACAGTGACGTACACTTATACTAGTCTGGTATAGGTAACACTGTACTGTTATCATACATGGTATATTCAGCTATGCTTTGTAGCCTATTTTGTAAAACCAGAATATCATTATTGCAACGACTCAAAATAGATTCATTGTTCCGTTAAGTTTGAGTCAATGAACAGCTTTAGAAATGATTAACCTACATATTCGAAGAGCATAGACCTATACAACTCAAAGTTAGTGCACTATATGCTATTTGAAGCTTTACCGTGATGAATAGTATAGCCTATGCATGATATGTATTGGAAGAGAGAACTTTCTTTATTTGTCACGATCTCCCATCAATGATGCTTTCGATCGTATGAACTCTGAGATGGTGACCAACTTTCTCTTGCATGGCAAGTCATCACATATTAACTTCAGCTTGAAACATGCTCGTGGTGATGGACAGGCCTCACGAGGGGGTTGGTGGGACTCCGAGAAACATGGGATGTAATTAATAAGTAATTTCATTTTCAGAGTAAACACAAGGAAATTGAAGACATACAAAAACAAATGAAGTGTATGTCCCCGAGGTGCGACCTGCCTCCCTTTCTCTCTCGACGCCCCTGTGATAGGGGGGGGGCGGAGGATATAGAGGTTGCTTGGTGAGGGAGACAAAATGTGTCTCAATTCAAATGTTCTTCATGTCAATGGATTCAGTTGGCAGTTAAGGCATCTCGGTTCTTATACCCGGTAAGGATACATGGTAACATTAACATTCCCTAACGTCTTTCGCAAATAGGTCAAAACATTTGAGATATTGCCTCGTTTTCCACAGTACTACGTGGAGAGGAGAGAGAGAAGAAAATCAATGTCTGTATAGAAAGAACAGTGACCCTGAAGTACCTCGCAGGGAACGATATAATATATTTCACTGTCCCGAAGTTAGACACGACTGAGTGACTTCATGTAAAATGATCTACCTAAGAGATGCAAAAGGGCTTGACGTAACAATATGTCTTTCCTAGACTTAGTGATCAAGCAGAGGGGGATGGGATCGTTTTGAGATGCATGAAGGAAGATACGAGGAGGATGGGAGAGAATAGTACACGTAGAGACGTAAAATTAGTCAGTACCTGTATAAAGGATATGGTGCATTAGCTATAACCATCTCGATATGTCTTCAAGCGAGTTAAATTAATAACAACACAACACTAGAGATATGACAGTGTTTGATTCGGGTATAAAGGCCATCCGGATATCTTCGAGTATTTTCGAATATTTCAGGAATCCGAGCATTGAGCATACCAATATCTGATTGTAAGTACATGCTACCAGGCCAGATGAAAGAGGGGCAGAACTAGGGGGGGGGGGGGTACAGGTCTGGTGTTTGGAATTAATCAGTGTTACGGTGAAACATGAACAAATATATAGCCCGACAAAATATGCATGGGTATAGAATTATGTGTTCTCATGTTTTATCATACAAAATTAAACTTCCCCCCAAAAGGTTGCCCCGCTCAAGACGCCTCTACTTGCTATACTATCCTGGTATACCTTAGTACCGAATATAATATTGTTTTTTTTTAATAAACGTTATTTTTATTGAATTATTGCAGGGTTTTTGCAATATCGGAATTAAATCGTTATGTTTGTGTAAACGTGCTCTTTGAGCAGAGTTTTACAAAGTGTCAACTAATAATTGTAAATTGTATATGACGACTCTTTTCGTGAAGTTCACTATTTATCGAACTTTAACTACCATTCTTTATAGATACAATGAATCTTAACGAAGATATTTCATTGGTGAAAAGAATTATAAAGTGTTGTGCAAAAGGTGTACACAGTTGGACGAATAAGTCCTGTAAGGATTCTGAGCAGATTTTAGCAGAAAAATATTCTACCTTTCCTTGAATCTTACCGTTACGGAAAAAGTTCCGTCTCTAAAGTCAAAAAGCTGATTTCGGAATACATACATATAATGATTCCTTAAAAGATGTGAGCACATGCGCTACTATTCAATTCAACTATGACATATAAGCCACTTTGTCAGTCTAGTCACAGTTAACATACCAATGCAAGATTAGAGCCTTGTACTACAATGGATAAATTGAACTCGTACACGTACTTGTTTAACACGTACTATGCGGCTGCGAGTACTGGAGTGGGTAATTGTTCTCAAAATACCAAGGTACCACAAATCTGTACAACAAATGTGTGATTTGACTCAGTCTAGTTATAGGAAGTACTCATCTCATCTTAGACACGACATATGTCTATGTCAACAAATTAATTAAATATAATAAGGTTCAATTAATGTCATCGTATATGTTGTCTAGACTCGGACCAGTGATGAGATAACAACAATGACTCTATCACCGTCTCATAGTCAATTGTTTTCATTAACGAATAACAGTGAAACCATCCGGAAGTGAAATATCTCAAGGGAAGCCTCTCATCATATGTTAGCATACTCCATATAATTGCCTCATTGACTTATACACTAAATCGCCAAAGTGATGTGGTCTCTAAGTCCTTGTAAAAGTTCTCACTAGCTAAACCCTATACCCATTCACTGGTTAGCAAGCTGACGTTTTCGTCACTTGTAAACAAACCCCTTCACTCAGAAGTAACCAATTTTCGAACGCTGCTATAATGTGGTCTAGACTCTATATAGATTCTTTATTGAGTATGCCACCATAGTATAGAACTAGCTATAAATTGGTCGATCTTACTGCTCTAGATAACAAAAATATAGCTTAAACACTGGCAACGTCCATTAAAACGAGTGATCCAAAATGGCGACCGTCAAGCTCTATGCCATCAGTATAGGCATGCACTTTATTTGTCACTTTCCTCAACATTTCTCTTGCTGATGGATCTGTCGTCCATTATAGGGAATCTTCTCAAATATGCAGGTCATTAGTACTGCGTACCTTAAGTACAATAGGCCCATCGATCCATGCGATTTCTAGTCAGACACTGATGATTTTGGTGTAGCCTAACTGTCAACAGTGTTTTTGCTTTTAAGAGCCTAACCAGTAAATTTATAATTTAGTTTCTTCTCGCAATCTGATCAGTATGTCTCGCGTATGTAAATGTAGCCTATATATGATTTTACGGAACTGACGTTATTCATGTTAACTTAAAATATACGAGAGTAGTAAGCCTACTTTATGAACAATTGGTTATATTCATTGAAACACTTAGGCGTTACCAACGAGTAAACTAAAAAGCAGATTAATTGCTCACTTTTGACATATTTTAAAGGTATGTAAGGTGAAGCCCATTAAGAAATGTGTATAAACGAAATCTGTGCTTTGACCCTACATGTTAGAGTATGACACAGCAAGCATGAATGTCTGACTAAGTTCATCTCTAAAAAAACAAGAACAATGATCGTCGAATATTAACATTAAATGCCACGAATAGCGATACGTGGTTTCATGATTCCAGTTCCAATAAGAGCATTTGTAGCTCTGGTTAGATCAACTTAAATTAACTTATATTCTGGGAGTGATAAAATATATGTCTGGGGAAATATTATTACCTTGAAGAAAACCATATCAATGTTAGGAACAAGTTATTGAGATAAGGTTTCCAACAGATTGGAATATCTCTGAATATCCGAATAACCGATAACTGTCAGATTGCATGCCTCCAGAATATTCCTTTAAAGTCCACAAGGGACAAGGCATCTCATCACTCTGTAGTTCTTTATTGACGGTTGGAAAGATGATGAGACACGTTTCTCAGTTCACGGGGCATTCTGATGCAAATACATCACGTATCGCCAAGTTGGCCTTATTCGTGAAGAGATGTGGTGTTTGCACTGTCATTAAGGAAATCCCGTGGCGACGACATGGTATGCTCTGGTGCGTAAAGGAATAAAACATAAATAGTTGATATGCATAACGTCTGCGTTGGTGGACAAATGTACATGTATAGACAGTTGGGTAGTCTTATAAAGGTTGTCATCTTCATATGGTAACCGCTCAAGCTCTTTTTGGTAATATTAAAACCTATTGTATGTGTGTGTGTTTTAAATCCACTGTAAATATTGTACTGAACTTAAATATTCCAATTAGAATTGTATATTGCTATTTGCACTACTATTATTATCATTTTCATTATGACGGCAGCAGGAAGTTTTGACATGTAATAAATTGAGAAGCCTGCAGTATAGTGCGCAATAGTGTAGGAAGATCTTATCTGAGAGAATTCATGTGGTATTTCAACGGAAGTAAAACAGCTAAGAAAGAAGTAACATCGTTGCAGAAATATCATTAAATCGCTATTTGGTATCCCAAAAGATTGAAATAGCAAAGTTAAGGATAACTGACGGTGATGAAAATGACTTAATGGCATTCATAAATTATTGCCTTCTTAGGTCAGTGATCTCTGGAATTGTCCAATCCCGGCTCCCTTCAAAATGCAGACCTCGCCACTCTATAGTGTATGAAACAGTACGGAGAACGAAGAAAATTGTAATACGATTTTTAGAATTAGATTTCAAGAATTTATTCTGCTTGATTTAATACATCCCACTGCGAGCAATCCATTTAAGATGGAGGTTCATGGGTTTGATTCTGGGAATTAGCTCTATATATATACGAAAGATAAGATGAGTATTCTGTACCAGGCTGCATATCGAGGCGCAATCAATAACGACTTTCTCTTCTTGCTGGTTTACATGTCTGTGATTCCGTCTCTTCCCTTCAAGCAATTGTGACGTCATCTCTGCTGGTGTAGTCAATATAAATGCCAATGTCTTAAGTGTACTCTTAAGAAACGCAGTTTGCAAAAGTTATAATTAAAAAGATTAAAACCTTCTGTAGACTATAAAACGATTGTTTGTAGAATATTATTTAATCAACACGACCAATAATACGACGTTTTCTTATCTATTTTCGGATAGAGTAGAGTATATGGCACATGTATAATATATTTTCAAGCTGTACTTTTCATGTAGTTGTATTATTCTAGACTAAATTAATATGAACATTTGTAAACAGGGGATGAGGTCATAAATTGTTAAAGAATTATTATTTTTCGAAATGTTTATGTTCCTGTACCAAATGGCTGTGGTTATGGTTTAGTTTTAAGCATAAAATGCAATGATGCATGGTTTCAAAGATATCATTATTTCTTGAGCTGACATGTATATATATATATATACGCTTAGGCACATTACAGTACGAAAAGAATGCATTCCATTTCTATTGGATTTTCTGGCTAACAAACATATAGGTTGCTTAACATATCTTTCCCATATCCAAAAATATGCTTTATTTTCCTATACGCAAATTTCATATATACAAATCAAGTCTCAACGTTAGAAAACCTTTCACAGTAGTTGACATAAGTTTGCATACACTTTTTGGGACGAACTTTGGTATTCACGGCACTCGATCAAACTACCGGCTCATTTCATATAATTATGCACTCTAAAGCCCATGTGTCTCAAAACTGATTCCTAGAGATCACAGCACTCGTGAATTTAGTCACTATATGCTTGCCTTGTGGGGGAGATTAGCCAGTTTGGGGATAATATTAATTGCATAGGAAAGCAGAAATAAAAACAACAGAAAGAAGTAAAAGTATTTACATTAGAGTCGTGTATATATATATGCTCTGGAATGACGTTGATTACTGAGAAGGTTCACTTCTGATAAACACATCACCCAAGAAAAAATATCATTATATGTAAGTGTATATGCTACCAGTGACGTCATCAAATGACGTCAACAACTGGATTTTTTTTTATTATCACAGTTTTAATATGATAATAC
>JAIPMN010017714.1:0-10624 GCA_020650975.1 Apostichopus californicus
CTGGCGCCCCCCAGCCCCCGGTTCCTACGCCCTTGATATATTTTCAAGCTGTACTTTTCATGTAGTTGTATTATTCTAGACTAAATTAATATGAACATTTGTAAGCAGGGGATGAGGTCATAAAATGTTAAAGAATTATTATTTTTCGAAATGTTTATGTTCCTGTACCAAATGGCTGTGGTTATGGTTTAGTTTTAAGCATAAAATGCAATGATGGTTTCAAAGATACCATTATTTCTTCAAAATGAGCTGACATGTATATATATATACGCTTAGGCAAATTACAGTACGAAAAGAATGCATTCCATTTCTATTGGATTTTCTGGCTAACAAACATAAAGGTTGCTTAACATATCTTTCCCATATCCAAAAAAATGCTTATTCCTATATGCAAATTTCATACCTACAAATCAAGTCTCAACGTTAGCAAACCTTTCACAGTAGTTGACATAAGTTTGCATACACTTTTTGGGACGAACTTTGGTATTCACGGCACTCGATGAAACTACCGGCTCATTTCATATAATTATGCACTCTAAAGCCCACGTGTCTCAAAACTGATTCCTAGAGATCACAGCACTCGTGAATTTAGTCACTATATGTTTGCCTTGTGGGGGAGATTAACCATTTTGGGGATGATATTAATTGCATAGGAAAGCAGAAATAAAAACAACAGAAAGAAGTAAAAGTATTTACATTAGAGTCGCGTATATATATGCTCTGGAATGACGTTGATTACTGAGAAGGTTCACTTCTGATAAACACATCACCCAAGAAAAAATATCATTATATGTAAGTGTATATGCTACCAGTGACGTCATCAAATGACGTCAACAACTGGATTTTTTTTTATTATCACAGTTTTAATATGATAATACGCCAATGATCCTGTTCAGATATCCACGAGTATTGGATTCGCGTCATTTATTAGAAATTTCTGAATTTTTGTCGCACTGCTGATATATTGCAATCATTTTCAGTTGTTAACATTGTAAAAGTATTTGCAATTCATCGTTAGTGTGTGGCAGACATGTTAATAACATAATAACGATGATTATACAAAAATGTTAATAAATTTGATCAAACTTAGAATTATTTCTTGATTTTTTGTTTTCAATACAAAGATTGTTACATGAGAGTGATTTAAAGAAAATCAATTCGATTTTTCATTTATTTTTCAAATATCGTTCTGACAAATATAAATATTATCATTTTGAATGGCCAATGTAATAAACAAGAAGCAAAGCAATAAATTAAGGCAAACAACTTTTACTGATTATTAGAAAGTTGAGCAGTTAATCCTAGAAACTGTATTGAAATGGGTTCACGGCTTGGTGAAAATGTTGGGATTCTACTCAATATGTATTTCTTTAACAATTCGGTCTCTAAGCGGAAAACTGTGTCACTGCTTCGTATACACCCTATAGTCATTATAAACCAGATGATAAATATTGCATTCAGTGACAGACGTATGCCTAGGAAAACGATTTATTTCGACAGATAAACTGCGCAAACTGAACCAAAATGAGAGCAGAGTTGAAAACATTGTTTATGATACTGTTTTGCGATTCTTTCGTGCTGCATAATTAAAGAATTTTGTACCGAATTGTATCTGACAAATGTTATCTGCTAATGACTTATAGAAATTGATATCAGATCAAATACGAGAGCCGACTCAAATATTTTCCTTCGATAATTCCTGTTCCTTGCTTTGTTAGATGTCAGTGTTTGTCAAGTGATGTGCTTCATCTTCGCTTTATCTCTCTTACACAAAGTAACGTGTGTTTTCATTCGTATTATTTGTTACGTATATACAAGCTGACAGGAGTAATGTCTTCTGACATTACATCTTAATTTAACTGAATTTGCTGAAACATAGCGTACTGTACTGAACAACCAACCTCGGCTAACGGGCTGCCTATACAAATTCCTTCCAAGAAAACATTTTTCTTTCAGTTTCTTTGTTGCCGTGTAAAGGCTCGTTACATGGGCGCAGATCCTGGTGGGGTCAGCGGGACGCGGTCCCACCAACTTTTTCAATGGTGGGGACATGATATACCGTGTCCCCACCAATTTGTCTTGACCAAACGCTGCATTTCACATTCCCCTGTATTGAACTTTTGGCGCAGTTTGATCCAGCATGTGCAAATGACATGCAGCAGTTCTCATTTTATTATATATATCCACAGTCGTAAAATATTGGACGGAAATCGCATTTGCGGCAGTCTATAATTGTTGTCTGGGAGAGGACCCCAGACCCATCATATAAAATTCTACTTGGATTATTTGTCCCCTGATTTTTTTTCTGCAGACGCCCATGTATTTCCCCAAACTAAATTCCTTAGCCATGAGATCTAAAATTTTAGGTGGTTTGGGAGCATCATTGGGTCTGGGAAGTGTTATTTCCGGCGATCTGGGAGGTATATTGCCAAAAACAAATCTTGTGCGCTACGCGCGAACCCATGGTCGCGCTCCGCTTAGATAGTATCAGAGAACAGACACGCGTCCCCACCATTATCGAAGACTGATCTGCGCCCATGGCTCATTGAATGCCGTGCTTACATCAGTCCGAAACAATTAGACAAATTGATGGCCAGATGTAGTTACTAGATATGTACTGTGTGTGGGCATATTTGTGTCTGCGTGAGCGTGAATGACATTAATTTAAAGTTTTGTATGTTACAGTTAATCAATGTGATTACATTTACCATGCAGGCAAACTTGTTATCGCATGGCATTCTGACGCTTATTCTAATCTGTCCCTTGTCTTCTTCAAGTTAATCAACTGTCAATCTGCCTGAAAGTAATCTGTCGCAAACGAGATTATAGAAAAAGAAGAAACATTTGAACAATCTGATGTGCAAAACTTACATCGTTTATTAGAAGAAAAAAAATTTCTAGTGGTATAGTAAGCAGCAGAAACGACTGTAAATTTGGGGACAAAATAAAGCAGAGACCAGAGCAAGATCGGATACTTATTCTGTAATAGTAGACGCCATATACCATTTGTATCTATGTGTTTCTAGTTTATCTTTCGTTTCTACATTTTTATTGTTTATTTGTCGTAAACTGATTAACTGACGTAATAATGAAAAGTCAATTTAAAGGAGATCTACTCATAAAGGGAAAAAACGAATTAAACCAAAACATGTCTTTACGACTCACCTTCTCATCAAAGGGTACATAGTGACATTATCATCAGGAGTACACGAGAATTCCATTTCTACCATCGCATAAAAGAATTTGAAAATTAGAGTTCAAGGAACTGAACACATCACCACTTGTGTGAGAATATAGTGCTTCTGATATCATCATTTATAAAAGTTATGTATGTTACATATGTTCAATTGTTCACTTACATTGAAACAATTGAACGACTATTTTCTCCCCTATTTATGAATTCAGAACCACTATCTTAACAAGTGAAGTCGTGTAAAGTTCACTGAAGGATTCTGTCAGTTTTCAATTCCTGCAAACGAAGGTATCAAAAGATTGTGTATACATATATCTCAGTAATTCCAGACGGATGCTTTTACCTTATCCATCATCCGATGACTTTCAACCATCTTTCGACGGTCGTCAGCATTCTCGGACTCTTTAATTCTCCTCGATCAAGTATGTCTTTCGGTTTCAAGATTTTGACAGCTTAATTACATTTGGGAGATTTTGTTTACATTTTGTTCGGAAGAAGTAATTGCTAGAAAACGTTTTTACTGAGCTTCTTGGTCGTCCATATCCAGACGGCTCACAAACACGAGTGGCTCCAAGATTACTTTAAATGTATAGTTTGCATGTTTGACTGACCTTTTTAGGCGATCTCTGATACTGATCTCAAACTAAGCCATAATTAATTTCTGCCCCGCTAGTCTGTATTTTCCTTCTTGGCGATGGCTTAAGAGAACCTCGCGGAACTTGCCATCTTGTCACATCACAGGGTGATTCCCTATGAATACTAATCGGTCATGCATATAAGGTGTAAATTTAAATTTAAATAACCAGTAACTTTGACATAATCGATGTCTTATTCGACGTTTCCCATGACAGGGTCATGTACTACTGAGTAATGGCGTTCTGCTAAGATTATACGCGCTTACATATTAAATTCGTCACTTCCCATGCATGCCCGCATGGATAGTTTTCTACTGGTATATCAAACCCACCGTATTACAACGATTCCTGACAGGTTAGATTTTGAGCTAGAAGAGAAGCAGATTGAGCAATGTAAAGTGAATACCAAATGTCGGAATACTTCCAACAAAATGTTCAAACTTGATTTTATATTCAGTCCGTATTTCAAACTATCGGTTCTTTTATTCCCTCTCTTCCACATTAAAGCTGAAAACATGTCAAAAACGCAAAAGAGAAAGAAAAAAAAAACAAATCAGCAATCGCTTCGGTCCGTTAGGTAATATTATAAGCTCTTCCTGGTAAACCTATTCACCAGTTGTACACTGCTCTAATTGTGGCATGGTATACTCTTCATTGCACAGTTGTAGGTTATTACGAAAATTATACCACTTTGCTTTACTTTTCACATAATACCCGCAATTTTACATTCCGAAATAACTTGTGCACTGTTCAGTATACTTAGACTAGAAGGTATTTGTCCTCGCCTGAACATGTTGTTATCATCTTGTATAAAAAAAAACTTTATCTATGTACTATATAGAGCTAACTACATCTGTAATGTGAAAGTATGCCTAGGCTAATGAGTCTTAATATTTGGTTTTACTATGGTAATTGTCGGGATTTTCTTAAGTAACTATACGCAGTAAAATATTATATATATTATATTATATTATATTATCTTCTCAATAACTATAAACTCAAGAAGGTTGCATGTCTTAAAATGTCTGCCATGGGAGTCATACCTTATTTAAATTCCTGCCTATGACCTATTTTCGTAATCATGAGAGTTTCTCCCACATGGTAAACGTTGCGTAACATGTGAGGTACTCAAGAAAACAAACATGTTTTAAAGTTGCAATCATTTTGTCAAAATTTCAAAAAATGGTATTTAACGTGTTCTACAAATAGTGCTATTTACCTCCTGATTTGCTAACACTGTGAAAGCAGTATGGATGTCGAAGTCGATTCAATAAACTAGATATTACGAGCAAGGTAAACGCTTCACAAGAAGGCTACGAAGGAACACAATATATTTAAGAAATTAAAATACACCGAGGATCCTTTCATAGTCCCAAAGGTGAATCATCCTTAAATTTATCTTTAAACCGGTATGCCCTCCCAAAATAAGTTATTTGTTTGCAAGAGACTGTCAGGAAGAGACCTCAGTAAGTAAGCAATACCGCTTGCATTCCCGATTAGGCTAAACAAATGCCACCGAGTTTACCGTTGCTGTAACACTTACAGATGCAGCAATTCAACAACAACAACAAATTAATAAATCGTGGGACAAGGCGTCGTCTTGTCTACCACCAAACCGTTCAATTGGAATTACTGTTAAAAGTGTCAAACATTTGAAGAATTGAAGAACCACAATTGGGAAATTCCTGAAAAGAAAATGTTAAAGGAACGCTATCAATTTTCTCTCGAAATTATGACAAAGAGGACATTCGGTTGTTGGTCCTCCTCAAGGCTACATATTAGAATATAATAATTGGGACGTCACCGATATATCTACCCTCGAGCTCTGTGTCATCTGGGCAGATATTCTACAGAGTATTTACTTAGGTTATTACAATTTAATTAACCTAAACTTAAAGATACAGACAATATTCAGCAAGTTTGTTAAGATACCAGATTGTGGTTTTAATACGATTCAAGGCAAGAGGATTTTTATAAGAAACATTCAGCATGGTTAAGCATATCGTACCACTCAGCCACCGGCATATCCATTAATACCCAAGGGCTATTATTTGAGACAGTTCCGTAATGACGGGATTATTTTCTCTCTTAAAATCTTATATACACTGTTAGCTCAAACCCACATCGTCATGGCATTGTGTATGTGCGAAGACATGATTTTTTGTTTTCAAGTTTAGTAATATTTTTGGTGAATGTATCTGGCAACTGCATGTAAAGTAATATGATGCCATCGTGGCAATAGAGAAGATGAAAGTGTTTTCGTTTTCTCGTTATCAAAATATGATCAATTACTCAGAGAGGAAAATAATATTTCTACATAAAAAATGGCATTTTCATGAAATTATAAACACATAGAACATTGCCAGCTTATAGCACTTCATGCATTCAAAATCACATTTGACGAAACTATCAACACGTAGTTTATAATAAGAGACATGTTGGCCTAATTATGCTAAAAGAGGTCACATAGAATTTGGTCATTTTGTGGCTTACAGAGACAAAAATCTGGGATGGGGAAAGTCCCCCCCCCCCCTCATGACCCTGGTGGTATATTAGCATCCTGCATACATTCTTACCATTAATACATTAGCTATACATAATTTGAAATATGAGGCACTGCATTAAGTTGACGTTTACCGTAACATGCTATTTTAAGGCACATTGTTATTATTTTCTATGATTTTCGTTAATGCATTTTTTTCAAAATTTAGATACGGAAACCATGGAAACATTGTTTCTCTTGTTCGAAACACTTTGGCCTAACAGTTTATGTAGGTTTTATCTTATACACAAATATGGACCCCGAAACTTAAAAACTAGAGAATTTTTTTCACCTTCGGCCCATAGTCTATAACCACTGCCTCTGTGTCACTTCATAACTGTCATTTAAAGACTTGAGCAAAGAGTGTCTTCCCAATATTCCAAAGTTAGGGCAGTTTGAATTCGTTGAATCTCTTGTGAAGAAATGTTGCCTTTCATTCCCGGCTCTCTGTAAAAGAGGATTAGGATAGTGTTTTATTTTCGTATATTTTTTTTAATATAAGGCTTGCGTTGTTTTGACATGGATGGGTCGCTGGTCTGCAAAAGAATGTCGGGTTCAAAATATAATTAGGTTTTACCGAATCTGATTATGTTGTCTGGGCATGTTTCGATATTTACGTACACGGCGTTTCTTTCCTTGATTATAATGTTGACGGCTAACATATTCACCGACTGTACTTTATATGACTTAACTAGCGCTATAACCGTATATGCGCTTTCATTTCGCGCTCTGCTGCCCATTTCTGCTCGCACGACTGAATAAACCAGTGAAGTTCAGACACCTTTCTTGTACATTTATTTATAGGGTTGCGAGAGGTGGTGGGGTTAGAAGGGGTGGTCAGAGAATGTTGCTAAAAGTACCTAGCATCGAATGGTCAAAAGGTAAACGCAAATGGGAATTTGTTTGCTTTATTATACATAGAATTGAAATACACATAATCACGCAGGCCCCCTCGAATAAGTTTCTTTAATGTTCAACCCTCATTATGTTGTTACATAGATGTTTTTCTGGCTAGGAATAATCAGTTTTTTTAAGGAAAGCCTGAAGTAACCCTGCAATTAGTATGTAGTTGTATACATAGCATTACCAATGTATCAAAGCTTTTGTGATGATGCTATGAAAAATATTGCCTTTTATTAATATTATCACATTAGATTGATTATCTCTTAATTATACTATTCGATCTTTATGGACGATAATGATAATTTTGTTACATCGACGTCCACCTGGCGAGGAATAATTAGTTATTCTATTATTCCATCTTTATGGATGATTTGTGTGTGTGTTTGTGTGTTTGAGTAAGTATCCATTAATAACAGTACTTCTCAAAAGCAATGACACATTATACATTTATGGGATGTTATAAATTCATCTGCAAAGTAGCTGAGTAGAGTATGCTACTCTCTAAATAAGATACTGAGAAATATAAAATAATATTTCTTTCTTTCGTGTGATGTTTACTTGTGATGATTTATTGCTCCTTGTTTCCACAATATACTCTGTATTCATATTGCCTTTACCTCTGATAACCTCTGTTATTGAGATTGTGATATTGATTACGTTTACAAGCATACTGTGTACGTTAAGAATAACTGGTCATTAACATATCTAATCATCATTCTATGGAACAAAATAATTAATTAGAATCCATCACATCTATTTGGGTTTTTGTAAAGATTACCTTCACATGCAACACATGCTGTGTATATACGTTGGTTATAACTAAGTTCAATAAATCCTCTAATACTATAATCATTCCATCTGTATACGAAAAGGAATTAATAAGAATTTAACAGAGCTATATGGAGATTATTCCATGGATTAGTTTCACACGCAACACATCCTGTGTATACGCTGATTATGACTGGCCAATAACCTAAGTAATACCATATCCTTGCCATCTGGACGAAATAAATTGTCATAAAAAGTTCAAACCAAGTTCAAAAGTTATGACTGAAAGAGTAATGTTGTACAATATATGATCCAAATAATGTACTGCAAGGATAAACTGAAATGGATATCATCCGGAGGTCAACATGCAACTAAAATCAGCTCTCATAGTAAATCTAACATAAAAACGTAATCATTAAAATAGCTGGGCTAAGACATCCACAAACTTCTCGCCCTACTATAAGATCCGGCCATCTCGATCGGTAGATTGTGTATCATACCAAGAATTCCAATACTCCCTACGTCATCATCCTGTTACCATGGCTACCCATGTAGAGAGATGGCTTCCATGTATCCTTCGCACGTGGAATATCTGGAGTTCACTGGTAAAGGATTTGAGCACCAAAACATTTGCAAATGACTCTCTGCTTGGTGATAAGATTATTTACCATCCGACCGGCTTTTCTCGACGTTGATTTATTTTAAGTAACGAAGAAAGCCCTCCTTCTTTCATTTAGAGATATCAGAGCTATTTATGGCTTCCCTGGTTACTGTATAAATTACCTGACTGGAAACTGTTCAAGTTTTGAAAAGGACAAAGGTGCAAGAATATTAATCATTTACTTGATAGCTCGAATGAACGTCAGAAAAAGTAATCACGATAACGGGAGGGATTTGATTCGACGAAGAAACAGCTTATTACCACCAGCTTCTTTTTTACTCTGGGGTAAGTTCATCCCCGAGATGCAAATTAATTGCTTCGTGGAGTAACCATTTCTGTCGCCAATGCTTCCATCAAGTGTAAGTGCATTCGTCTAGAATTTCGGTAGAGTGACAAAGGCAAGAGGGATTTGTCGAGAGGTATCATCGTTTATATGGTATATGTACCTCTTGTGCTATAGAGTGCAAACATCATTTGTGGGAAGCCTGCTGTGAGGTTACATGATCCGTTAGCGCAATACGAAATATCTCTTTAAACCTTCCGACAGATATAGGTTACAATAAAAAAAAATATATGAATGGATGTAATCGTAGCCTAACACGAATTGGTATAATGTAATATAAAGCCTAGGTTACATACAAAACCCGTTGGGAATCAAAAATACATTCGCAAAGAAATTATTAGAGACAAGAAATTCAGATTTGAAGATTGGTGGAAATAAGACAAACGTCAGCGTTAAGTTACATTTTAAATCCAAGTTCTTTGATTTGTGTAGGAGATGTGCGGAAAAACGATGCTTTTTGGTTGTGGTCTCAAAGAATCAAAACATACATACTAAAATACGTAATTAATAATCGAATGTTGTGCGTCGCTGTACATATACGATTACATAAATGTTTTTATTTTCTCTGAAATGAAATCTTTCCATGTAAGCCGCGAAAGCTGACGTAAGAAGTACGAGTAGAGAAAATATATAGATAGGCTAAAATGTTTTTTGAGCGTTGAAGACGAAGTTTTAGCAGAAGAAGGTACACGTAACAAGAGGTACCTTGACTATAGTTGTTGTTATGTATACAAATTTAAAAGTTAACATTATGCTAAATAAACTTTACATAGTTAATTAAGGCAATTTAAGATATTAAATTACAGCACTATAAGTAAAACATGGTTGCTTTGAAGTTGATCCAGAACTATTGAAAAGCTGATGAAGATCGACCCTTTACATTAAATTGTCCTTTCAAAATATTATTTTACGACCTTGAATCTGTAATAATCTATATAACGTTTAATACTCCCAACTCCCACGGCAATAGATGCTTAGCTCTAGTGGCTCAATCCCTGCACGGCGGCACAGCAGTTTAAGCTCTAAATCTTACCGTTGATGATATTTGGAGATT
This sequence comes from Apostichopus californicus, assembly GCA_020650975.1. Taxonomy (NCBI): domain Eukaryota; kingdom Metazoa; phylum Echinodermata; class Holothuroidea; order Aspidochirotida; family Stichopodidae; genus Apostichopus; species Apostichopus californicus. The sequence continues at coordinate 10,100 of JAIPMN010017714.1, forward strand.
AGAAGGTTCGGGTGAAGATAAATCCGTCGCGTGGTAATGTTTTGTTACACAACCTGCATTATTTGATGGTTATTTTCATCATCAATGTCTTCATCTACGTACTGTCGCACAAAGACATACTATGCATGTGTGGCTATAAAGTCATGCAGGACTTACTGAAACGTGTTTTGAATACAAAATTATTCAAAGTACATGACGTTTTTTCCCCTGATATTTTTAATGATAAGTTTTTTTTTCTTCCGTAAAATGCGATGTTTTGCTTCACATAAAGGACGGTTCTAAAAGTGCTTAATCCCTAATAAAAAGGATTCAAACCACACGGGATCTCTCTTTGGATCATTGAAAGCAGTGGCGTAGGAAAGTACTTTTGAGTGGGGGTGGGGCTGAAGACTGATGGCCGGCCTGGGGGAGGGGTCTTTTTTGGAATTTTTTTGCATTTCCAGCTGGCCTCAGATGCAATTTGGCGCAATATAGCACACTTCAACACCCACTCCATTTTGTAAATAATTTTGCATTTTCACCTGG
>JAIPMN010017715.1:5717-16949 GCA_020650975.1 Apostichopus californicus
CAATGAAAATTCCACAATAAAACGAAATCAACCATTTATCTATATTCACACAAAAAGGGTATAAGATATAAAAAAAAATGTCCATCACGTCTAACTGCCACATGCACTCGTTTGCCTTATAAATATGGAAGCATCCTTACTTAATTTACCCTTAAATTATTTACTTTTGGAACAAAATTATGTTTGTTTGGGATTTTAAAAGGGTTATAACTTCTGATAGTCAAACTCTGCAAGTCACTTCTAAAAGAATAATATATTTAGACGCAAAATTCTGTTTAAAAGATTATTAAGTTAAATCTTTGATACTAGCCAGTATCCGTGCTAATTTATACATGTGGCAAAATAATTAGTTGCAGGATACTTTTCGAATGTTCAAAGACAGTCAAATTAATGTATTAGACGTAACATTTTGTTAATGAGTGGGACAAATGTTTTATTCTTTGCCTTTCTATTCAGTGTCATGATCGTGATCAGCTCACAAATGTTCCTGCCAGTCCCTACTGCACTGTATGCAATGGTCAAGATAGTTTTCTGCAGTAAGTATTCAATCCATTGATGCCATTTCTGTTATAAAGGAAGTAAATCAACAATTTGGATTTTCTTGACCCAAATTAACCGACCGATCGTAGGCTACAGCTTTTATACTATAAATTCAATAGAAATACCTAAACGGACTAGTCTAACAATATAATCTGGTTACAATAGTATCATTAAGAATTAGTTGCTATGCGTGAGCAACTCCTTGGTTTTATCAAGAACGCATGCAATAAATTAGGGTATACATGCGGTTCAGTTTACCGGTCATCTATATCTCCACCATTAGACCGGTTACAGTGATATGCAGTGCAGCACTCATCTTAAACAAACAACCCCTATACAAATCCACAACATAGAGACTCATTCGGCAAATTTGGCAATATGGAAAGAATAAAACAGTTAGTGAAGAGCATGTGATTCCTTACTTACATGCACACCTCTGCACGGTCATATTTTTTGATATGTATGTCCGGTATAGCCGAGTGTAACCAAGCAATATGCCCAGAAAAAGAGTATACAACCAAGCGTCGAAAGCGTCCAGTACAAACGGATTTGGGTCAGCAAAAGTGTAGGCTACCTGTATTTTTGAATAAACCTGGCAAATACGGTACCTTACCCTGTCAAAGATGTTTTGTTTGTTTTGGAATACGTAGCCTACCCTTGGTTCCACCTTAATAAACACACGCGGACTCGTATACAGGCTATAACCAGCATAAGGATTTGTAAAGAATTTAGTAGGCATATCAGTTACAGATGAAGATACACACCACTGGAGTGGATACAGTGGTTGTAATTACTGGCGAAAATAAATGACCCCTAATGCATTAACACTATTGTTGCATTTCATATACGAGTATTACCTAACCAACGACTCAAAGATTAAGTGATATAAAACTGGTTTTAGTATTTCACTACACTGGTAGACGGAGATATTACAGTGACTCGAGTAGAGTCAGGAAAATTAGGCCTAATGGCAATGACTCGATTAGCATGGGTCACTAGTTACAGGTGACCCTGGCATATGAAGATTACATTGTAGACACATATAATTCCGACAGTGCTGTTTCGGCACTGCATGAGTTGACTGATATTAGCAAACACGCAATCCTCGTTGTATCTATTAATAGTCATCAAACTTCGTTTCATAAAATGTTATGTATCTCTATAACGATATCCGTAAATAACAATACCAGCTTGAAATCAGAGTGTATAACTATCAAGTAGGCCTACATCGTCAGCTTTTTGTTTACGTTCAAACTACCAAATTGATTGATCTTGTGGCCACGCAGGCCACTGATCGCATAATTAATATAGGTATAATACATTGACAGAATCGTTTTCACCATGGCATCTCACGTTTTGAATAAACATATGCTTTAGCTTAACATACTATTACAATCAGGGGGTAGGAACCGAGGATGGGGCACGTGCTCCTCCCCCCAAAATAGCAAATGTGCCCTACTGGCAAATAAAATGTGCCCCTTTGATGAAGAACTGTCTTTTGGATATCTTAAGCCTTTAATTGTTAATTTTAAATAGAGTCACGTGCACCATAATAGTATTGACATCATACTAACACATATATATTTAAGTGATATGGCCGGTGTGTATCGGTTTATAGCATAACGAGTGATGGTTGTGGAATGAGAAAGTGCTCCTCTGATGTTGTGCCCCCCCCCCCCACTTATTGGAAGCTTGCTACCCCCTGATAACAATGACTAACAAACTAGGGGTCCTCCGTCGGATAGCATTGATCGGCTTTCAATGGTCCTTGTGATACGAGATGTTTTCTGCATACATACCCAGCTTGTTCCACGGTGGAAGTACATCCCTATAACTAAATATGCCCCAATATCAGATATGTGTTGAAAACAGGCCTGACGAGAGCGGGCGGGAGGTGATTACAGTCCAGTGGCTCGAGGTCAATTAGGATGATTAGCGGCAAGGGCAAATATAGGATAGATAGTAAAGTATTTGCATTGTCATGATACATTACTTAAGGAGAAATTATGATTTAAAAAAAAGGGGTCCAGTTAGATAGCTGTCCCTGATGCCAGATCTGGCTCTCAAAGCCCATGGATGGACATAACACAAGTCTGGTATTATTTCACGGAAATGAAGAAACTGAACAATGACAAAGAGATGCAATAATGTCATAATATTTTGGCAAGTTTTAATGCTATCTTTATACAAAGTCTCGGCTAACAACAGTACTGAATAGGTTTTCTCTTATAATATTTAAAAGGAAATGATACAATCACAAGACAAAGGTTATATCCAAAAAGTACGGAATAATGTGCGTGTAAACCACCAACATTCGTGATATAAACAAGATTATATAGCAGCAGGTTTTACAAGGATGTGACGTGTTCACATTACTACGGATAATTTATTTTTTAACTCTTTTAAATTTCAATAACGTTATATCAATAAAAAATATAATTAAACCCCACATCACATCAAATAATTGAATGCAAGAAACATATTCTACCATAAACAATTCCAGAATACTTGATGGTTACATTTATATATAGGTAATAAGAACAAGGACTTGCCATGTTTTTCTCGCAGCTTACAAAACCAACAACAAAGCTCATTGAAAATACTGTGTGTATGTAGAGTTATGTTTGTTCTTTACATGCCAAATTATATCACTGGCATGAAAGTTAGCTTTCTACTCCTTAAATAACACTGTGAGTTAAATTCAGTCCAAAGCTGCCACCCCCGTCTCCACCCCACCCCCCCCCCCCCCATAAAAATGCTATTTAGTACTTTAACATTTCGGCTAAAATTCAATAAGGGAAATGAGAACCCATAATCTCACATCAATAATGTATTTCAGCTTTGATTAATTTGAAGGATGTCAGCTCATTGTAATTTCCACCAGATGTCGTATCACGTTTGGAGATTAAAAAAGTCACACACAATTATTAATAATTAATTAAAAAGTAATTGATAAATTAACTGATTTTTTTCTTTGTCTTTTTCTTCATTTAATATAAGAAACAATTATGCTACTGTGAAATTAATGGTATTATACATTGCAAATGTGAAGAGCAGGCGTGCCAGGGATGTGACAACCAAAGTAAAGATGAAACACAGAGAGTGTTGCTTTACCAAGAATTCAGTTTACAAGATGGCTGCTTTGAAGATCAATTTCAAGAGCAATTTAAAAAAATATAAAAACAAAAAGTGTATCGATAATTATTCTGTAGCACAAAAAAAGAGAAAAATAATTAAGAATGTTCTAAAATAACGCCAATTCATTTAAAAGGTTTCACGTCTTAATGTGTTATGAACAAACATAATCAACTAAAACAATCTATGAAACACTTTGTCAAAAACACTGTTTCTAGAAATTGAAGTATATACTCTTATGATTACATGTGAGACATGATAAATAATATGTAAAACATTTTGTTAGTGATCACAGTTTTTAAGAAAAAACAATATTGTCCAATTCACTTATCTGTCTTATGACTTTCTTTTACAGTGGCTTTATGTCAACTGCCACCTTCAGAATTGAGATAATAGGCAAACATAGTCCTAGGTTTGGTCAAACTCACTGCCGATGGCAAATTGTATGGAATGACAACTATACAACAGGGTTCTGGTTTTCACTGCAAGTGGTTCCGCATATTACTGAATGTATGAAATACATCCAGGCTCTACTTACTTTTGGAGTTATCATGTTTTAAAGGTTTTCAGACTCTCCAATGGTCTCAAATGACCTTCGACCTCAACAAAGAACACTAAGGTTCTAATCCTATGATTGATGAACAACCCAAGTTCAAGCATCACATATTCCTTGAGTTTTCATGTTTAGAAGCCAAGCCATCAAACATACTTATGCACATTCGCATAAACACATCACCATCACATAGATTCCTTTTGCCTTTTGCAATATTATCAAATACATGTGAACAACACTTTAGTCCATTACACACTAATTCTATAAATACTCTACAGCAAAAACTATCATATACTCTATTGCTTGTGTAAGCATTTCATACAAGTAACTTTTCCCAACAGAATGGACAAAAATACCCTGTTCATGTCGCAATTATGATTGAACATTGAATAGATAAGGTTTTTTCTTCTTTGTTTTAGCTGAACCTCATTTCCTGTTTAGGAGTCTTCTGAATAACAATATCATATTTTTATTCCTAAGCCCTATTTGAAAATGATAAAAAATTACTGTTAAATTTGAGAGACGTTTGAAAACTATGGCTGACAAGAAATTTATGATTATTGAGAATCAGCTAAACAGCTATGAAAAGCTCATCACTCAGCGGTTGAAGTTGCTATAACCGCTAGAATATTTATTCGTGAAATGGTCAATTTGGGAAACGACTGCAAAATGACTTTTTTGGAAATATTTTTGGGCATACAAGTATATGAAAACAGTTACTATCATCTTGAACAAGATGTGCTGACCCTCAACTGATATATAATACCCTGGGTTAAAATTGAGCTACTCACAAGTTTCATACAGTTCATCACAATGACATACTGCTATGAATATCACCAGTCCAAATACACAATCATGTCTCTGGTATCCAGGAATGACTTTCCTGATACCAAGATCAAACCCTAATGTGAGGGAACATGTTAGAAGTAAAAGAGAGAGAATATTAAATACCTTTCTAAGATTGGATAGCCCTCATGGGACTATTATGGGTATTTCATTTTCCAAGCCATTCTCTTAAAAAAATGTAATATTTCAATAAAAAATATAAAGCACCTTTTAAACCCTTGGATATCCACAACTTTCAATATACACTAACTTGTCTAAAAGAGAAATGAAACAAGCTATTAGAGATGGAAGATCCACTGTCAGAAGCTTAAATGGTCAAGAAAGTTTAAACTGTTTAATTGTTGTTGTTTATCCTCCTATAAAAATTTTAAAAAAGCTAAACAGATAATTGAAAACAAGTAACATACTTTTCCTTAGTATTTTTGGAAGTTAGTGTTTAGGAATACAAAAAAGGTACATATATAGTTCACAGATTGACTTTCTAGTTACAGTTGGTAATAATCCCAATTCACAAAATGCCATGTCATGGCATTCCATCATACACTTTGTTACGCTTCTGTATTACATCAATGTCACAACATTTTTCACAGGTACATTTTTTTCAACTCATATCAAACCACACACATCCTAAATGACTGGTGTTACGTGGAAGACTTCCCTATTCAAAGAAGCCAACATGCTTTTTAAAAAAAAATATTGGTCATCTTTATGAATCTGCCTTGCTCCCATTTTCAGCTGCTGTCATACCAGATTTGCTCTGTCCCCTTTCTAACCTCACATAACATCCCAGCGAGAGGTGAAACCTACAAGATTAATGATAACATTGAAGACACGGCTACTCATAAAAGCCTGCAACCGCTTCATTTTGACGCATCTCCCTCGCTCTATTTTCCAGATGCAATTCTTTTAGGTTTGCTTCCAGGGCATTAGCTTCATCCCATTTTCCACTTGACTGAGCCTGGATCAGATATCCACTGATGATGTTTATCTGCTGTAGAAGAGGATCATCGGTCAGAGCTTTGACGGAAGCTTGATCAGTTAACGTCGGTGTCCATCCCTTACCAACCTTCTCCGATTTAGCCTTGTACGTATCGGCAGTCTTAGATGGACTACCAGTAAGCTTTACTTCTTCTCTCTTTGTATTAACCCGCCTCTCTTCCTCCTCCCTCCTCCTCCTTATTTTCTCAGCACTTTTCTCTGCTCTCCATCTTTTAATATCATCCTCTGATGGCATGTGCTTTAGCTCAAAGGTGCTGTCCTGGAGGAATCTGACGACATAAGCTCGTATCCGTCTATGTAAGGCCTCAGTAGTGGCACTGTTGGTGTCTTTATCATTTGGTGTCAATCTCAATATCTTTTTACTGTTGAGAAGAAAAAGAAACCAGAAAGCCAGTTAGCTTTGTGATTCCTTGCCGTACAATTTGCTCAAAATTCAAAATAACTATCTGACATATATAGAACAAATGAGTTATATTTGGTCCAAGAATTAAGTGAGAACCAGAAAAGGTTTGGAGCAAACCCTTGTGGGCATCAACCATGTCATTCACTCATAAGGATTAACAGTATAGAATTTTAAAACAAAACGTTTCAATATCCAGGAAGAACAGTCTTCCTATGTGAAATATAGACACATTTTACCAATTTTGAGCGAGCAATCCCTTTAATAATGGTTGAGAATTACATGACATTGTTTATACACTGTGAAATAGTTTTGTGAAAACGACCAATTTTTCTAACATTTGACTTTTGACACAGAAAACAAATAGGCTTCTTGTACTCAATAAGACGGATCCACATACCAAGTATGAAATTAATCCACCATGAGCTTTTTGAGATACCGCGTTTACAAGCAAGTGTCCCAAACATACACGTACCCAAATACAGACCCATACAACCGCGCTCACAGGCACACACATGCCATCACCATCGCATAGATTCCTTTTGCCCCCGGCTAGGAATAAAAATGTTGGACATTATTTAATGAAATATTGTTTCTACGCATAGTCCTAGCGCGGTCCCCCCCCCCCCACCCCTAGCGACTCACCAGAAATGCCAATTATAATTGGAAAACACAGCATCTCTTTTTATTTTTCGAGCCATTTTCATAGCAAAGCCAAATGCAAAGATTGCGTTTTACACGAATGTTGCAACACAATTATGAACATAAAAGCAGAGAGAATAAATCCATGAGTACCGTATCAAACCAATAACTACTTGGTATTCAATAGACTGGATGCATTTCAATACTTGTTGATTAAGTAGCAATGCCATTGATTATGCAGGTTTGCAAGAGATACAAAATCTATTGAGCACACACTGAGGTTAGAGGTCCTGATATTTGAGAAGAATGAAGGGAATATCAGGGCTTCTCGACAGGCAACCCACGAAAGATCTCAATCCGGCCCACAAAAGAAGAATGTGATGCTACCTGCACTTATTTGGCTATCTACAGATCATGAGCACTCTACATGCCTACCATGCTCAGTCACTGTAGGTCTAGTGAGACTTTGATCCTGTCTGGCCCTTTGCTCAAGCTAATGTTTGTTTTTTCTTCTGGCCCTCATAGAAAATTTAATAGAAAACTTCTGTTAAATTTTGCAGTCACAAACCTGAGAGTATCTATCACTTCAAATGCTTTCAGTACTTTCGTCCTTTCGGCTTCAGCATCCTCTCTGGAATAGACTTCACCTGCCTTCCTGGAAAACGATAAAATGTCATAAACCAAGTAGTACAGTGCACTTGCTAAAATCATTGACAAAGTAGTACCTTATACTCAATGGTAACGTTCATCAAAAAGTACATAAATAAAAACTGATATCATTCATTATATCATTCATTAACTGATATCATTTCACAAGTAGTACATACACCAAGCTTATCACTCCTTCTTAAGTAGTATATTATACCACTGATATAATTCATCAAGTATTACATTATACTCAGTGATATAATTTACCAAGTAGTACATTTCATGACCGACATATCATTCCACAACTAATATCTTACACCACTGATATCATACACTAAGTAGTACATACACCAAGCTTATCACTCCTTCTTAAGTAGTATATTATGCCACTGATATGATATCATTCCAAAAGTAGTAGACAACATTATTCCACTGATAGCATTCTAAAAGTAGTTCATTGCACTCACTGATATCCTTCACCAAGTAGTATATTATTCTACTGATATAATTCATAAAGTATTAGGTTGTATTCACTGATATCATTCCACAAGTAGTATATCATATCATTTGATCCTTACATAGTAATTACTGTACATGATATCATCCATTAAGTATCCTACAATCAAATATACCCAGGTAATACTCACTGCAGGGATTCTACAATGTCATTGTACACTGGTATTTGGGCTTGGGCAGCAGATATTGTTTCATTTATTTTCTGACAATAAAAATATAATAATAACATTAGTAGAAAGTAGAATATATTAAAAGAGGGACACATAAATACAACCTGGACATGAAATATGATTGTTTAACACTAATAGTGGCAGCAACCTACACATTGAAAACCATGACATTAAGTCAAATATGCTTTGCTTATCTACCAATATATCTCAAGTATACCTTATTTGGACATGGGGTAAAAACTAAATGCCTCTGTCTAGGATTACAACAAGTGAGCAGCCAAAATAAATATTAACATACTGTACCTCAAAGCTTAACATAAGCAATCATACCCCAACGGTGACAGTAGTATTCATAACTGAAATGTTATAGCAGTAATCATGCATCAAAAGTTACAGAAGCACTCAAACATCACAAGTAGAGTCATTCTTTGAAAGTATTAGGCACACTTTACAGGTTATAAACAGCCATACCTTGAACTTTCAGTGGCAATCATATCTTAAATGTTACAATAACAGTTATATTTTAAAGGTTATAGTAACAGTCAGACCACGACATTTGCAGCACTAATCATTCCACCAAACTTGCAGTAGCCATTAAATGTCAAGAGTGATAGAAGCAATCATAATTCCAAAGCTGCAGATTTTTAACTTGTAAGTTAAAGTTAACCCACCAAGCTATGAATGCTATGAAAGCATACATACCTCATACATTTGTAGTAGCACTGGTTTGGAAGTATCTTCCTTCACTTTGACACGGTGCTTCTCTGACAAGGAGTTGCAGCTTTTGCAGATGCGCAGAGCTTGTTCCAGGTCTGCATCTATTGGATCCTGTTCTGAGGCTGTAATATTGGCAGGAGTTGGGCTCAAAACACTCTCTGTAGAATTGAAAGACAAACCAGATGAACATGATACAGGCCCCATGGGGGGGGGGGAAAGGGTTCCCTTTACAGAGTTCCCCTGTTGCTAAGATCCTAAAGGTCTCATGAGCCTATCGTCACTTTATAAACGTACCATCATTTTATCTATACAACATTTGTCTCTATAATGTTCTGCAAACTACACAAATTTCTACTTGCTACAGCAGTATTACATACTTGGAAACTAACAGTAGAATATATCCAAAGGCAAAGCTACTTTAGGGATTACACACAGGGGCAGAGGATGAAGTCAAAAAGTAGGACTAATGAAAGGAAAAAGTTTCAAACTTCCTTACTTTGCAATTAAGACTCTACCATTTTTAATATAGAAAAAAGTTGTCACTTTTTTTAAGAAGCTGTTAGTCTATTATATTAAACAGTCCTTTCCCTGCCAAATTTAGAAATGGTGTCAATATTATACAGATCACTAAAAATCTATTCAAAAAATCTAAATATATCATTATATTACAACTTAGTACAAGTGAAAGCGAAGTAAGTGAAGTAAACAGAAGGATCCCTTGATGGCACCAAAATTCAGTGAAGACTGTCTTGTTCAGTTTATGTCATTATAAAGGCTTATGAACAGAATGATACTCACAACACTACCAATACCATGATATGATAGGGTCAAAAGTGATTCACATTTGTTTACAGATTTTGAATATTTTTAGGCATTTAGCACTCACTTGATCATACCAAACTTCAGTGAAGAATGCCTTGTTCAGTTTAGTACACATAGTAGACTGAATACCAATTATGAATACCATACAAATCTTAGAAAGTATATTAGAAAGTAAGGGCATTCTGACAGGTTTGCTGTATGTTTTTGAAGCTTTGTGGCTATATTAGAATATCCATCTGCTTTTGGGTAAGTACAGTCTATAGTCCCTACAGGCTGATTTTGTTATATCTAATATATCACATTTTCATTGACAGTATTATTTGTTCAAAGTATGCACAACATTAAAAAGCTTTAAATGCTTGAATGTCAGTCAATCAGACAATCACATGCCAGGTGTTTGTGGAGTTGGTACAATGGGACAGTGCAATGTTGAGTACAATGAGTGATAAATGAAATGGTGGATCTGGCAGAAAATAGGTTAGATTTCGATAAAAGCTTGGATCATCACTACTTCACCCAGATGTTAGAATGCTAAACACTACTTGAAGTGCATTATGTAAGGAATTATGAAAGGAATTATGTAATGCATTGTGAACCCACCCCCTATCAGACATGAGGATGAGGTAGGGGGAATAGACAACTGCATGTTTTTCTGTGGGGGAAAAGTTCTGAGGGAGCACAAGGAGTGAAGGAGTTGACCATAGGTGACCTCTGACCTCAAATATATATGAGCAATAGATAGTTATGGGCTTTTAAAGTTAGTGCTGCAATGGAAGAATATCTTTTATTGTGACTTACTGCAGAACTTGTGTGTCATATAGTAAGAGCATTTGTTACAGAGAATCCTGCCACAAAGTCTACAGTGATGTTTCCTTGTTGTCAGGGAGAACCGGTCTGAACAATATCGACAGAATTTGACAGAGCTGTCACCCTCCCATGGTACAATCTCTTTCTCATAGACTGTGAAGACATGAGAAGTACAAAATTACAGCAGTCAACTTCATGGAAAACTCAACTGAGTACATGAAAATAATTAATACATTAGAAAGCAGCAAGCAGAAAGATTAACTATGAAATAGTATATAGCTTTAAGGGTTACAATTATTCTTTCAAGATAATTTCATACATGTAATTTTACTAATAATATAAATAAATAATGATAACATTCAGTACAACATATCAACGATCTGCATTTGGCTTCTGTATGTGGGCAATTACTCCACAAACCTATAGAGTATGAAAAG
>JAIPMN010017720.1:0-10026 GCA_020650975.1 Apostichopus californicus
ATCACGTCGGCTATCGATATGAGTAACTGCTCACAAAATACACTGACTTTCTCTTGCAATTGCTTCCTTGCTTCTGTTTTGTTTATATCAGATGTAAATGGGTGTCATGTCTGCTCATGTGGTGTGCAAAGTACAATGTCTTCTGACTGGCATCCTGAGAGATTGTTGTGATATATGGATAACTGGAAACCCAGTAGATAGAGCAGAGAACTTCTCACCAGTCACTTGTTTGAACTCTATTCAAGCATAATATAATATTTGCTCATTTTCAGTGTGTATGTATCTGATGTGAGTGGATGTCACAGAATAATATTTTAATAACTCTAAAATATGCCATTAACTGCTCATGACTTTGCTTACAAATAAAAAAAATAGAACTCAATCCACAGAAACATTGACATGGATGACTGAACAAATATATGTTACTGTAGCTACTGTAAACAATTCTCCCAATTTGCCTTTTACACTAGTCTTGTTAATTCTTGAGGGATTTGCGTAACTCATTTTCTAGTAAATGATTGAATTGTTCCACCTGGTTTTTGAGAAGCTAGAAAACATTATAGTTTCGTATGAACAGACCTATCCCCATTCTGACAGATGCACTGGGCATGCTCTTTAGGTGACCTTTCACACATGTCTGTTCACATCTAAGGCGATTTTGTCTGTTCTCATCTAAGGCAATAGTGCAATACATATCTGCATAATTGTTTAAGTTACTTTCTTTTCACTTTTTCAGAAACACAATGCAGAAGGAGACCTTGGTCAAATGAAGAAGTAGACATAATGAAGAAAGCCTTCAGAAAGGAAATTGCACAGAACAAACTTCCTGGAAAAGCAGCGATTGAAAAAGTTCTTGAGCAGTATGATTGCCTTAGAGGGCGCAAATGGACGAACTTGAAAGATTTTATTCGAAATCGCTTTCTAAAAGCAAATAAAGAGTAGCTAAGGAATGTAATACAGCTGTTTCAAATAAACCGTTATTTGAGTGGTGGTACTTAGTTATGAGGATACAAGTTTCAGTGTCACTTTTCTACATGAAAAAAACGTGGGAAGCAAATAGGCAGCTGCTATTTTTGTTATACTTTTCAAAGCTTTTGTTGTTTGTTGATCACATCACTCTTAAAAGTTGTATTTGTATTTTAGATTTATGGCTGACCAGAAAAACAGCTGTGACTTATTTGACGTATGTGTTGTTTCTTAATCACTGCAACATTGCATTACTAGTTTATTTTGAATTCAGGAACTAAGTTGCACTACATACATAAAATGGTGCACAGATAACATTTCCTTAAGTAATAGAAAAACTTGCGCAGAGAAAACACAAAACAACAAAGGGTTAGAAAGGTTGAATTTCTTTTATTGTTGATGTGTTTTAATTCTTAATTACTACATTATTACAGGCATGTTTTTCATTTCAGTAATTACGTTGCACTGCATAATTTAAATTGTGTCGAACGCCTTCAGAAAAGAAGCTGCAGAGAGAAAATTTCTTTAAGTATTAGAGAAACTTCTGGATAAATGTGAACACCGGGAGAAATGTAAGCTACTTATTTGTAATTGCTTGGAGAAATGTCAAAAGAAAACACACAAAGGTTAGAAAAATTTAGTTTTAAGGAGAACAGCTCTGACATTGAGTGTGGTTGCAGAAGAAAAATAGATGGCTGTTACTGCTATTTATATTATTGTTTGAAAAATGTTGTTTTGTTTGTTGATGACAGTCCCATTAAAGTGATATTTGTACTTTAGTTTTAGGGCTGACTGGTAAGACAGTTTGTGTTGAGCAATTTATTTACATCTGATTATGGATATAAGTTCAGTTTTCACAGCAATTTAATTGTTCTTTAATTGAACAACTATATTTCTTTACTTTAATGTTGTTTCAAAATCACTGCATCACTTTCATATAATCAATTGCATGTGACCCATATAGGAATGTTGACCTCTTTAAAGTTGGGATAATTGACTGATAGAGCTTATTCATATACTGGTCTTTGCTTAATAATGCCACATCTGAGGTGCCTAGTTGCAACATGGCTGAAATAGTCAAAAAGGTTGTGATGCTATTGGATTGATTCAAACCAATTAGCTGAAATGTTTGTTTACTGTTCATTATATTTAAGCTGTTTAACTTGGTGTTATATGAATACATTGTTATGTTACTTTTCTTTTAGTTTCTATTGTGTTAAAGTTATTTTCTCTGTCAATGTGTGAGATTGGCTTTGGTTAAAGGAGCAAATAGATGGCTGCTATTACTCCTACTTATATAATTGTTTTGAAAAATGTTGTTTTGTTTGTTGATGACAGTCCCATTAAAGTGATATTTGTACTTTAGTTTTAGGGCTGACTGGTAAGACAGTTTGTGTTGAGCAATTTATTTACATCTGATTATGGATATAAGTTCAGTTTTCACAGCAATTTAATTGCTCTTTAATTGAACAACTATATTTCTTTACTTTAATGTTGTTTCAAAATCACTGCATCACTTTGATATAATCAATTGCATGTGACCTATAAAAGGAATGTTGACCTCTTTAAAGTTGGGATAATTGACTGATAGAGCTTATTCATATACTGGTCTTTGCTTTATAATGCCACATCTGAGGTGCCTAGTAGATCCATGGCTGAAATAGTCAAAAAGGTTGTGATGCTATTGGATTGATTCAAACCAATTAGCTGAAATGTTTGTTTACTGTTCATTATATTTAAGCTGTTTAACTTGGTGTTATATAAATACATTGTTATGTGACTTTTCTTTTAGTTTCCATTGTGTTATAGTTATTTTCTCTGTCAATGTCTGAATTTGGCTTATCAAAACTGATCTGAGTATGTTTTTAAACATGAATCCAACTAAAGTTGACATATTTGAAAACTTTATGTTGCCAACTTTTGCTTGTCCCCATTTAGTATGGACTAAGTTACCCCTGTGCTGAAGTGTGATTGTAAACACAAACCCTGTTAGCTATTGACAATCATAGAACATGTACCACGTTTGTGGGCCCTGGGTTTAAGAAATTCGATTTCAACTTGGCCATTACATTACTTGTTAAGTGTGTCCCCAGTTGAAATACACTGTGTGTCCTCATTTGGTACATTACTTGTTAAGTGTGGTCCACAGTTGAAATACACTGTGTGTCCCCATTTGGTACATTACTTGTTAAGTGTGGTCCACATTTGAAATACACTGTGTGTCCCCATTTGGTACATTACTTGTTAAGTGTGGTCCCCAGTTGAAAAACACTGTGTGTCCCCATTTCGTATGTACTTAATCAAAATAGTTTTTTGCTTATTTATTCCCTAACATTAAGTGTTACTGAAAAGCCTCCCGCCATGGCTCACTACAAGTCATAGGACACGTCCTCATTCCTGGGAATATGCCGTGCAGCACTGTCCCCACTTGGTCAGTCCAATAAAAGAGTCCCCGATTGGAACCTGTTACATGTATGTGTGTGCGCGCGTGTGTGTGTGTGTGTGTGACGCCTGGCTTGTAAACACGGTATCTCAAGTAGGGAAGCTTGGACCAATCTAATATTTGGTGTATATGAGTACCACATTGAGTAGATGTGCCCTATATTTTTTGGTGCCTGTGAAGGTCACCAAAGGTCAGTTAGAGGCCAAAAACCAAAATATTAAAACAAGCAATAACTCCCATTGACAGGGTCCGACATGGTTGATATTCTGGGACTAGTTGTGAATGGGGTAAGGGATCATTTCAAAACATAACGGTCATGTGATCCAAGGTCAACAAAGGTCAATCAGGGGTAAAAAACTAGTATTTTTGCAGTAACTTGAGAACCAAATGTTCGTCAAGGTTGGGAGTTACGCTATTGTAATCCGGGAGTCGACCCGCATCTAGGTGACCTTTGACCTCAGGTTGACCTCCGGTGACCTTTATCAGTTTTTTTGGTTATTTGAATTTTCGTGGCCATAATCGGATCTCAAAGGTACCTTCCGATCAAAATGGTCCATAGTTGACCGCTGTGCGACCTTCGTGTGCGAAGTTATCAGAGGTCAATTTTTTTGTTTTTTAATAAGTACAGTTAGGATGGTCGCACAGACTTGTCATGTTGCTTTTTGGAATCAGCGTGTCAAATTACATCGCGAGGTCAAAAGGTCAAATCTTGAAAAATATGCTCATTTTAGGAGATACGGGGCAAAACAAAACAAAACAAAAAAAAGTCTGTCAATTTGTTGATATATGATAAAGCTCTTTGTGCTTTATTTAGGAAACCAACTCCCGCTTCAATCGGACACCCAGTTCTCAAGTTATGAGGGGTCAAAGGTTGGTTTTGATACCTTTCTAGCAATAACATTATGTGTGTACATTGTAGGCCAAACAAATTTTAGGACAGAGTGCACCTCATCAAGTGGAACATTTTTGATAAAAACCATCAGGTCATCCAAGGTCATTCAAGGTTGATTATGTGCAAAATACTGCCAGCTTATGCTAATTTTTGCAACAACTTCTATTGAGGTTGAGGGTTGAGAGCGGATCAGTCAGTTCTTTGTATGGGTTTTCGTGCCCAGGTTCTTTCCTGGGTGACTTTTTCTCCAAAAATATCTTTTCAAGTTCTGAACCATAGTTAAATGTATATAGATGGTAATGTGTAATCCCAACAATTGCATCAAGTATGGTTAGAAGGTTGCCAACGACAGGTACTAGTCTATGGAAGGCCACCCTCGACTGGATTGCAAGGTAAATATTCCTTAGGAGTTTCAAAGGAGTTTCAAAGTTGCCAAGTGCAACTCCGCCAGAAAACCCAGTATAAGGGCACAGGCTATCAGTATCACTATACCAGTTAGCATAGGCCCTTGCTCATATTGGGCCAAGCCTAGGCAACAGCCAACACTTCAAAACTTCCAGAACCTCAGTAAGGCCGAGGCTATACTGGAGCTTGGTATGATGTGCTTGAATGATTGAGGGCTAGGCGTGTGGAGTGGGGTCTGCTGCAGTGTACAGTATAGCCTAGTCTTGTGAAATGCAATCTACGCCGGTAGCCTACACATTCAAAATATTGAATAATATCTTCTGGTCAAAGCTAAGGCAGGATGTAACACAATTTTGTAAAACCTGTCATATTTGCCTTGTGGTAGGCAAGCCTAACTGCAAGATCCCACCTGCTCAATTGAAGCCTATCCCTGCTTGGAAGATTCCTTTATCAGGATAATGATTGATTGTGTAGGCCCATTGCCAAGAACTAAGTACATCTATTATGTGTGCCTACACACGATTTTCTGAGGTTATTCCACTCAGATATAGTACAGCTCCTGTGATATAGTTAAAGCATCGATAAGTGATTATGCCGAGTCCCTTCAAAGGGATACATACTTAACCATGACCAGGTTCAAGGTTGGTCAGTGATCTATACCCTCTACTGTTTGACTTGAGCTAAGTAAATACATGATACATTACGTCAGAGAAATTCGCGCATACGATTATGGCAAGCCATATGTGCAATAATTCGTTAAACCGAGTTGATCGCCGTTACACTCTGTTTTTCCATCGATAAACTCGGTTTATCGAATGGATAACCGTGTTTTTCGCGGTAAACTCAGTATATCGAGCGAAAAGCAGGGTAACCTCGATTAACTAAGATTATCGGCGATAGACCGAGTTTATCATATGGGAACTACGTTTTTCGCTCGATAAACTAAGTTTATCGATAATCTCTGTTTATCGATAAACTGAGTTTATCGATAAACTCGGTTTATCGCTCGATAAACCGAGTTTATCGAATTGGATATGGCACGCCATATGTGCAATAATTTGATAAACCGAGTTTATTGCCGTTTTCGCTCGATAAACTGAGTTTATCGCGAAAAACACGGTTATCCAGCCGATAAACTCAGTTTATCGATCGAAAAACATAGTTTAACGGCGATAAACTCGGTTTATCGAATTATTGCACATATGGATTGCCATATACTAGAGACTCTACCATATACGATTGTATATTATAACTCACTTTGACTACAGTACTATAGCAAAGCTTGTCGCAGCCAGATCACGGCATGACATTTAGCTGCACTTTCGCAGGCTCACTGTATAGCAGAACAACGCCCTCTCATTCAACATTTGTTACTGATAATGTCTCTATGTTTTCAGTTGCATAGTGTTGTTTTCAATCGTAGGGTGATCCCTGTGTTGTTCGTCACTTTGTTGTAATCGACATAGCTACAAGAAATTGTTAATTTTACCATAATTACAGAGATAATTTGGAACTATTGTTGCGAATTATTAAGTTGAGTGTTTAAGCTTCAACGTTAAAGTATTTTTGTATTTATATCACGATGATTTTTGACATTCTTAAGAGAAACAGTATTCCCGCTATAAGTCCTATAGCTGTCTGTGTATACGTTATACCCTCTGTAAGCGGCGAAGAAGCGAAACCTTTTCGAATAATGGAAGACTAGTTGAAGTTTTGCTTTAAATTGATAAACTATGTTGATATTTTCAAGTTTGTTATATATATGGTATAAGTTAACAGTAACTTCAACTACTCATCGTTAATTTGCAATTTTTCAGCCAAGTAGCAGGATGACCTATTTGGTGGAATTTACTCACGAAAGCGCATAACAGATTCTCTCTCCCGACTTCTGTGATATTGGGGTAAGTATTTGAAGCCTTATTCATGCAGGTTTATTAATTATGCTGAAATTTGAGCTATTTCTCATCTGCATCTAAGGAAAATAATATCCTCGTAATAATTATTGTAGCCTGTCCAGTAGTATTTTCTTTCAATCAGTCACAGCTATAAATAATACAATTTTTCGAGAAACACAGATGCCTCATAATGTTAATCACTGTCTTTATCTATAGCATGTATGTATTTTAGATCCTCCTGCAAGCAGGAACTCGCGAAAAAGCCCCATTGGCTTATCAAAAGCCGCAAGCTGACCGAAGTCAGTCTCTTACATTCATATTTAACGTCCATGATTATGAATTGTTAATTTCAACAACTCTGTAACTGGACGACATTCATTATCTTGGAGTGACATGAACTGGGGACCTTATGATTGGAAGGCACCGGCGTGTAATTAGTGTTATCAACCAAAAGGACAGCTATACGCATTCGAGTGCTATAGCACTTAGATATCTTGTTTGTTATCAGGAATGATGTCATTTGTAGGAACCTTTAAGTAAACAATATTTCTGTAGGGTTATCATGTTCTAGGTGATGCTTTCAGATTTAATTCATAAAACTCAATCTGAATATTTGTATTCGCAAGTATTGACTGAAAACTAAATATTTCTCTACTTATGGTTTATCGAAACGCCATTTAATTGTATATATATAACCTTCGTCTCAGAGAGTAACAAATGATTAAAATCTATCCATATTTTGCCTTACGTTTGTGTTTTAGTGGCGTCTTTTAGATACCAATTCTTCATTCCCTTCCGTAGATACATCTCTCAACTAATAAACAGGATATGTTTGTTTCTCAAGATAACGTGCATTAAGCAACATTCGCCAATACGACATGGCTTGTCAAATGAAACAATATTTGCGCTTTAAAGATCAAACTACAGATCAAACTACAAATGGCGGGGGAGGGGCCGAAGGGGGGGGGGGTTGAGAAGCACAATACTTGGTTAACTGTCAAAAGAATCACATGTGAACCGGTTAATGGGTAAGTGGCGTTTAATGGAGCGATACAGTAATATAAATTGACCCTTAAAAGGAGAGTCAATTTGTATTTATTTATTGGGCTGACATGTCACTGTCAGTTTTTCCATGTTGAAGACAAGGTTCTTTTTCATTTCTTATTTTCAGTGGGTATCGGGAGAGACATTTAGTGAGCCAGCTCCAGTGCTTGGGTTCTTTATATTTTTCGGTACTTGGTCACCTGGCCGCGGCGGCCGCAGCGTATGCATTGACCTACTTACACCGTTGTCTAGGGGGCACAGCAGTCCCCCTCCCTTGTGGCGGATGCCCATGCTCGAGGAAAGTCAACCCGATTTTTTAAAATTATTTTTATATGAGAAGAAAAAGTAAAATACTTAATATTAACCAATATTTGTGTCTTTTAATCGAATAAAATCTTAACTTATATGGTTCATTTAACTTGTTAACTTAAAAGTAGGCTCAAAATTGCTCAACATTCAAAATAAAGATTGGAAAAATATTTGTTCATCACCTACTGAGATTTAAAATATTAAGTTCATCACCTACTAAGCTTTCGACGGTATTTCATATAAAAGGTTCGCTGTCTCTTTTTGATACCTAAAGTTTTGGCATGCGAATAAAATAGTTTAGTTAAAAGCAATTCATTTCTCTTTTCAAGGTTATATTTCCTATCCATTACCTTATGAATTTATATTTTGTATACATGCCTATGGCTAAGGCATAATCTTAGTTTATGTGATGTCTAATGAGTATAATCCACGCTACATCGCAGTTATAATTGTAACCTGCTTGTAAGCTCAATAACACGTTAGCAGCATATATCAGCTGTACGTGCCGAACGCAACCAGGCTTATGCACTACACAGTGCATTGGTATAATGTTAACATCGTTCGCTGAAGTAGTTTGTTGTTAAAGCAAGCGTATGCACGGTGCCATTACAATGCATCATAAGTGGTTTGTGCTTTCATTTTCGTTTTACTCTATATTGACAGAGAAATTCCTTCAACTCGAGATGTTTAAGGTTACTACTGATTAGAGTTTCGCTTCCTTGTATTGTCCAAGCCTGTGTGTGTGTAACTATACCTAACAGTAGTATATGATGTCTATACAAACTTGTTATAATAATGACCATACTGTATCCTACAGTTATGATTCGAGCAATGTGTAAACAGAACTAAAACTCCGAAATTTGATCTGCTTCAAGCCCAAACAACTTGTTCAATAGTAGTACTAATATGAATATAGTGCACGATGGTTGCATGCAAAAAAGTCATTCTTAATGACAATTTCAAAACTGCCATGGGGTTAACAGGTTTCAGTCCATTATAACTAGGCACAGTTTATTTAGTCAATATTTAGTCATTTTTAATAAACAAACATGAAATAAGCCTTGTGACGTTGACTAAAGCACATCATAGTAAAAGTTAAAATGTGTTGCCCAAGATAATCAGTTTAATTAATTCATGGATATTTTAGGTCAACCATCTCTTTAAATAGCTATCTAATGTACAAACCAAACATAAACATAAAACATCCAAAATGATATCGATTCGCAATGTTCAAGCGAATCGAACGGACTCATTCCTCTGCTGTGATTTTCGCCTTCAGTTGCAAAGAAATTTCTCTACAGTCAAAGATTGTCTTTACATCAGGCTATCAATTGCAAGGAAGCAGGCGCGTAGCCAAGGGGGGGGGGGGGTGCGAAGGGGGCAGCCGCCCCCCTTGAGCATATATATATATATTTTAATGTTTTTATGATATCGCTAGTAATTTCAAAAGAGAAAATGCGAAGATGCAACTTACAAGGCCTGGGAAGTGCCATTTCCAGCGATCTGGGAGGCATTTTCAGCCAAAATTGGCGCTACGCTTAGATAGTTTGCAATGCCGTATCTACGGCTCTGATAGTTTGCCTACATTTTCGCCCTCCCTTGGCAAATTCCTGGCTACGCGCCTGCAAGGAAGTTGGTGCAATGATCATCAATTTTTTCTTTCTCTTTTTAAGGAGAAATTGTAGTTTGTTTTTTAACTACATGTAGTGACTGCCATCTTATATATGCGTACAGGGTTTTATCAGTAGTTGTCAAAATCGTTCCGCTATCATCTGGAATTGTCCTTCTATCTTCGTCCTGCCTCTAATTAATTAATTAATTAATTAATTAATTAATGTTAATTAGTAGTTCCACTCATTGGTATGTATAATTCGGAAAGTGGTATCTCGTAGAAACTGTTTTCTACTAAAGTTTCGAAAATCTGCGAACACAAAAAAAGATATGACATGTATATGTGGCCATGGTTATAACAAAAGCATTTCTTAGTTCTGAAAATCTTTAAGTAATTACGAATATTGATCGGCTCGTGGGTAAGTGTCATTTTCGAATCCCCCTTCCCCCCCCCCCAACCC
>JAIPMN010017720.1:10036-24889 GCA_020650975.1 Apostichopus californicus
CCCCCCCCCCCCCCCCACGATACAAAGTAATCGCAGAGTTTACTGTTCGAGAAAATAATTCACACATTTATTGAAACTGGTTGTCTTACATTTTGGCTTGGATGGTATAACAATTGCAAGTTCGTAATATTTTTCTTATAACGTTAAAAAAAATCAAACTGTACCATGTGTGTGTATTATAAAAGTATTTCTAGACCTCTGAAATAAATGCATAACTTAGTTAACGATTTTACTTACCGCTTTGAAAGATTCTCTGAGATGATGAATTGTAGGTCTTAGGGAACATGTTTGACTCCAACAATCAAATAGTATCAAGTTTCTGTCGTAAGAAAATACAGAATGAATAATAACTTGGTTCACTTTTGTACGTACTATTTACTATGCATATACATTTACTATGTATATACCTTGTTTCACCTTTGTATTTATGCATATACCGTTACTATGTTTATACTTTTGGTTCACCTTTGTTCATAGTTTTTACTATGTATATACATTGGTTCACCTTTGTACGTACTATGTACTATGCGTATACCATTACTATGTATATACCTTGTTTCACCTTTGTTCATAGTTTTCACTATGATATATCCCTTGGTTCACCTTTGTACGTACTATTTACTATGCATATACCTTTACTATGTATATAACTTGGTTCATCTTTGTTCATATTTGTTACTATAATGATACATACCTTAGTTTACCTTTGTACGTACTATTGACTATGCATATACCTTTACTATGATATCGTTATCCACCTTAGGAATAAAATGGTTTGCGAAGCGATCAAAGCTTTTCGTAGAAGGCATTTAATATATCTTTCAGACTATATTACTTAACAAAGGTAAAACATATTTAATGGTTATGTTTACATCCCGCTTTTACAGTGCAAGACACTGCCAATAGTTATGTTCTGTAAAACATATATTTAGTCCCAATACAATTTTAATTTAAATATGCCATTTCATGCATTATAGTTGTGACAAGCTTTTGTTGAACCGAATGATAAGTATCGTTTCACTGCTGTATACGTTGGTGGTCATTTACTTATGTCGAGTTAGTGCTCATGTAAAAAAATATTAAATATTGTTCATGTACGACCACGTAAGTACGACAATGATTTGCAAGTTTTTTTATTGTCTTTACTTTGTATTTGACAATACCAGTCAATTGTTGAAAGAGAGAATGATATATTTATTCTTATATCGTATTTCCATGTGAATTATTGCAATAATTTCACATGATTGATATTAAACTCGATAAAATAAATGATTAACGATTGGTACGATATTAAGTTAATTTTGTAGGTAAAAATTATACCTTAGCTGTAAATAATTCTGGGGCCAAGTTAACGTCGGTGCTTTAACATCTTGGCAAGGTTTAATATCTTCATCAACTGGAAAAGGAGGTTCTCCTTCAAAAAAAGCAAACCGAAGATAGAATATGACAATTGCTATTTATTCGGAAAATCGTCACTTATTTTCAGCTGGTCATTTTGTTTTGTAAGACAAAATATTATGCAAATCATTTGCAAAAAGGGGAAACAAATTTACGACAATAAATTCGTGAATTTTAATAAACATGGAATTAACATGATATACTATGATACCCATACAGCTTCTTTCGTAAGCTATATTATTTTGCGTTTTAAGATATTAGGAACATAGACTTTATCCTCTAGATCGAAGACAAGGTTGTAGATCGCTTTAACAGACGATGCTATTATTGATGGTCTTAAAATCAGCTATGAAACTATGGAAATAAAAAATAAAAAATCCTAATAATGCCATTGGTCATACGTCATGTCACATAAATCATATCTTGTTCGGAGAATTGTAACTTTTTTTCAATATGTTTCTTCCTTACATACGTATATGCTAGCAATGTTATATTATGATAACGATCATAGCTTAGCATAGGTCTCGTTAAACATAATATATTTGTATATTTTATTTACCACTTGATAATATTTCCCATATTACTACAGCTGCAGACCATACATCACTCTCAGCAGTGTATTCATTACGGAAATAAGATTCTGGAGGAAACTGATTTAGGGTGAATGTATTCACCTATAGCAAAAATAAGAAAGTTTAAAAAGTTTGTTACAATAATTCACTTTTTCGGGCTTCATTGGGTTCATAGTATATATAGTTACAGAAGGATAGTATTAATCTGTCTCTACTGTTCTGTTTCATTTGTTTACATATGTTTAAAACAATTGGAAACCACCGTTAATAATTAACAAATTAAACCAAGATGGAAATTGTTTAATATTTTCTTACTACATTGAAAGGCATCTGTTTTGGTCATTAATAAAAGATGTTGCCCACAACCTTTAGTTTGCACGGAAATATTAATTATCTCTTATAAAGACCTAAAACGTGATTTTTTTAAATATAATATGTTACTTCGTTTAATAAATGAGGTGGAATTCAAACATGAAAAACACATTTTGAAAATTATTTTAATTATTAACGATTACTATGAATACAGTTAATAAAAGATGTTACCCACACTTTTAGTTAGCACGGAAATATTGATTAACTCTTATAAAGACCTCAAACGTGATTTTTTTTTATATTATAACATGTTACTTCGTTCAATAAATGAGGTGGAATTCAAACATGAAAAACATATTTTGAAAATTATTTTAATTATGAACGATAACTATGAATACAGGTAATAAAAGATGTTACCCACAACTTTTAGTTTGCACGGAAATATTGATTAACTCTTATAAAGACCTGAAACGTGATTTTTTTTTAAAATATTATAACATGTTACTACGTTCAATAAATGAGGTGAAATTGAAACATATTTTGAATATCATTTTAATTATAAACGATTATTATGAATATATTAGACGTTCGAAATTGGTTTAAGAAGGTCATCACCTGTGTTTTCTTTAGAGTTACTATCTTTGGAGCATCTTCAGCAAGGCAGAAATCATATAATTTACAGGTTCCCTCCTTTGTGTATAGAATCTTCTTGGTTGAAAGCCCCGGATGTAAAAACTGTTAAACGTTAATTGGACCAGATATGTATTGAACAATTAAATTACATCGAATCATTCGAATCCAATATAAAACTCGAATAATTAGATAAAACAATGAACTAACATAATTAGAGTGGAATATGGAATAGAGATTTGTACAATTGCCAAGATGCTGAGAACAAACCAGGCTTAATATGATCAGGGTGCGGTTTATAAAAACGTCTTTACACCCTAACCGCAAAGAGCTGCTGTAAATATGTTCGTCACAAATAATTTCATATTGCCAAAAGATTATGCAATGCGGCTCATACATTAAACCTTATGCTTGTTTTCCTTCAATTGCTCGTTTGGCGTTGTTGATTTTGTATATTGACATTATCGACAACCCAACTGTCACACTAACGCAAGTGTCAAAGTAATCCTTAAATAATTTGAATCATAATACAACTTCTTTAGGAAAAATTACATTTATCGGCAGCTTTACTATTGATATACATGACTAAACAGCCGACTCACCCCAAACGACTGCAAACATTCTATTCCTTCCAAAATGGCAGCGATATGTTTCATGACATCCGAAACTGAAAATGGACTGCTTTGTGAACTCTGGTCAAATGTTAGGCGGCTGTCCAATGTCTCACAGACAGTGTGTTCAGTGATGAGGTAAAGGGTGGCTGTATAAGAATTAACATACTACTAATGTCATGCATGATAATGATATTACATAGCGCAGGTCGATTGTTACGTTAACATAGTTCCCATTGCCTATACAGGTATAAACCAGAGCAGAGTAATTCTTGGCTCATTTCACTGATGGATGAATCTTGCATTTAATTTTATGTTGATATAGGTCTTACACGCGGTTAACACACTTGGTGGAACTAACAAGTATAGGCCTAGAGGTTTGTATCTGGAAATGCTTTGTAATAACATGCTACATGGCACACATAGTAGGAGATCCTTGGATACAGGGTTCTGCGTTTGGCCGACAATTTTAATCGATGGTAGCGATTACTAATCAAATACGATTCGCAATTGATGAAACTAAGAAACTTGATCATGGATATTTCAATAATTATAGAAATTAATAATGCAGTACCTCGTGTATTCAACATTTCTCAAACCACAAAAGAATTTTACGTTAATCATTTATTAAATGAAACACTTTTATGGCAAGTTGATTTAAATAGTGTTGTATTAGGCCTACTCCAGTCAATTATTGTTTGATATCGCCAATATTAACGTGGTAGGCTTGTACTAGTTTGGAGGTGTAACGTATATATAGGCATCTATACGCGATGAAAGAATAACTCACTTTTGTCGACTCCTATTCCATCAATTTTCGTAAGATGATCGGTCTTAGGCAGGTCAAGTGTGCGTTTTACAAATGCATCCCAGTGGATAATTTTTTTCTTCGTAACTCCCTCTAAATGTAGAAAAAACAGGGTTGGATACTGAACGACGTATAGGGGTCACATTGCAGTACATTACCGATATCACATGCTGTTAGCAATTAGAAAGGAAATTTTCTCTGTTTGTTAAATACACTTATAATTAAAGAAGATAATGAGGCTTTAAGGTGGCATACTCCTATAAGAGTCTATATCCATCCGCTCGATTGTTCTCCTTCAGGAAAAGTGCCAAAAAGCAGCAGGAGAACATCTTTTTTGACCAGTTATCAATCATGATCTAGTTTGTTGTGGCTTGCATGTTGAAGAACATGAATGGAAGTACATGTGGTGATAAAATTGGGTCAATTGAGGCAATTTTCGACCCATTTAGGCCTCTCAGGAGCAGCTTACCAAAATTGTTTACTACTGAGTGAAGAGGTTTGTTTACAAGTGACGAAAACTTCCGGCTCAGATAGCAAAAAAAATCTACATGGTCATGATACAAAAAAATTGATAGTGCCATGAAAGGCCAACTTGTCAGCTATCCGGTGATGGGTAGCCTTTAGCTAGTGAGAACTTCTATCTAGACTTAGAGACCACATTACTTTTGTGATTTAGTGTGTAAGTCAATGGGGCTTTTAATGGGCGTATGCTATCTTAAAACCGTCCAATTCGCTGTTTGCGTTCCTAGCAATATACTTCAATACATGCGGAAGGCGTTTGTCAACTTTGTCTACCATTGAAACACACTCAGCCGACCATTAAAGGTATACACCAATCAGTCTGTGACTTTACCTGCGATCGTCGTTAGAACAGCGCATTTTTTGACGTCACTGGAAATTTTGATAGTACCCATCCATCTATTGTATATGGTTCCTTCCTTTATACTTAATAAGATGCAGAACTCATTCGCACTGAATATTCTATCCTTCGCCCCTCCTACCTTCGCAGCAGAGTAATAATCTGTAATGTAAAATAGAAGCGTGCAGCGTAAGAAGAAAAACACGTTAAAGTGTCTTAGGTATATGAGCCAGTGAAAATACATCAATTGCGATATACTTCATTACATAATATATTTTGTGTAAAAGTAAGTTAGGGCCAACTTACTTTTACACATTCTATTACACAGGCTCTCTAGCGGATAAGCAGTTTGCTAACAGTTTTATTTTATCATAATATATTTTGTCGTGCAGTGTACATCTTTATAAAGGCAATCGCATTATTAACAGTAGGAAGCAGATATGAAATATTCCTAACATTGTTCGTAAAGGACATGGGCACATAATTATATCTGTAAAGTAAAATAGAAGCGTGCAGCGTAAGAAGAAAAACACGTTAAAGTATATAAGCCAGTGAAAATATATCAATAGCGATATACTTTATTACATAATATATTTTGTCATACAATGTACATCTTTATAAAGGCAATCGCATTATTTACAGTAGGAAGCAGAAATGAGATAATCCTAACACTGTTGGGTAAAGGACACAGCACATAATTATATCTAAATGTTATATGTCTGTCATTGGTAAATAAAATTGTGTGTTATGTAACATGTTATTTATATTATCATGTTGTCAGATACATATAATATTAACAATACAAGCTATGATAATAAATAATATAAATACGTCATTTATATAGCGCTTAAACCACAAAAAGTATCAAAGCGCTTCACAAAATAAAAATAAAATGATATAAAGGAAATAAATACAGTTAAAACAAATGATACCATAATAAAACTAATCCTAAAATACTAACACAAAAAAAAGTAAAAAACAATATAAAGTTATTAAAAAGCAAAGAGAGGCGATATAAAAAACAATAGGAGGTTATAAAAGTAAACTAAGAGGTTATAACAAACAAGAGATTATAAAAAGTTAATATTACGTAAAATAACTTTAAAACGACATTTATATATTGGCAGCGTTCGACTGGTCATAATGTCTTTTGGCAAATCATTCCATAGCTTTGGACCAATGAAACTAAAAGCTTGTTCGCCAATGTGATGATACTGATAATGGTCTTCATTTAGCATTTAAAAGTATGCACTTTGCATCAATTAGCATCAATTAGCATCAATTAAAAGCAACTTACTGCTTTCACTGCCGCTTGAATGGATGGAATTACTTTCCTCGCTCGGAATGCTTGGAAGATCTGATCTAAAGTAAAAATACAGAAATATAGTGATATTATCGATCTCATGACATAACTTGTCGGTATTGAAGAAGACGGTAAAACAATGGTGACTAGAAATTATCTCAAGCTGTCTCAACTACTCGAAAGCTATTTAAATAAACGCATTTATATTACAAATTAAACGGAACACCGCTTACGTTAATATACACAATAATGGTTATACCTCGGTAATTAACACATCATTATTAACGTAACATGTGGTATTGTGATAACAAATATTAACAGAAATTGTTTGGTCTACAGTAAAATGTATTAATCAGCCCTTGAACAAACCTTAATGAACTTATTCAGATCATTAATGCAACTTTATGATTTAAATTTAGCCCCCCCCCTTCCAAAAAAAATAATAATAATAATAAAAATAAATAATAATAATAATAATAATAATAATAATAATAATAAAAAAAATTTAAAAAAATTAAAAATTAAATAAAAATAAAAATAAAAACAAAAACAATTATTTATATTCTTAGATTCTCAATTGTATTTGATTTTATGCTTTAAACGGTCTTACTTCTGTTTGTGTTGGAGAGTCCCTTGTGGCGGCTTCTGTAAAACTAATGTAAAAACAGAAAGATAGTAGTCAATGCGATATCATCAACATATCAACAATTTGTAAACATCTAATACAGATTAAATATTTCTTTTTTAACTTACGTGATTGGTCAGCCGGCAAGGTGTTGAGTTGCAGTTGAACTGTACCAGCGGGCGTTGTATCTGCATCTCTAAATGAATAACAGGTATGTTTGTTAATGGCTGTGGAATACTCAGTTCCCTTAAAACGTATATTATGTCAGGTTTCATCCTCCAAATCAAAATCCTTCTCTTAGAATCATTTGCAGGTTTGAACAGTACAAAATAATCTGATAACTAAATAAATATTAATTACAAATTTAAATCAACAGTATCCAATCAACCTTATTTTTAGAACCATTGCTGAATTTACAGATTCAAAGAAAGGATTAACATGTATGTGTTATAACATAAACCATAATTCAATCACGTGACCACCCTTGACCAATGAAATAGTTATACATTGTCAACGTCAGACTGATCCATAGCCAACCAATAACGGTTATTATTCCAAGATGGGTTCTTTGATGCTGAGAATGACTATCAATTTAACGTTAAATACAGAGTTTCTGTCAATGTATGTATGTGTGTATGTATGTATTTTAGATCCTCCTGCAAGCAGGAACTCGCGAAAGCCGTAAGCTGACCGAGGTCAGTCTCTTAGATTCATATTTAACGTTCATGATTATGAACTGTCAATTGTCAACAACTTCGTAACTGGACGACATACATTAATCTTGGAGTGACTCGAACTCGGGACCTTATGATTGAAAGGCACCGGCGTTAACCAATGAGCTAACACTCCTAATGTGGAAAAGTCGACAGTTTAGAAGTATGTAAACAATAATAGAAAACAAAAACAACACAAATGTCTTACGTTGACAAGTTAGCCGACATCGAAGCTATATGTAAGAAAGGAAAAAAATAGAATAATTAAACACGTCAATTAAGAAAATTATTCTGCATTTATTCGAGATTGAATGGATCTATAAATCAGCATTGAAACATGTCATGTTACACATGCATAAATTATCTATCATTATCTACTCTGGATACTTCGTTAGACTACGTCAAATTAGTGCTTTTCATTAGTTTATATAGTAGAAACACAACCATGTTTTTTTTCCTGCTATTTGAATGAATTGAATTTATTGTCCACAATCGGAAATTCGGCTTACACAGGTCGTAAACGGAATGAAAAGCAATAGTATAAGTATCAATAGACTGTGATACACATACAGTAATACAAACATATACAGCAAGTCCTACAAATAAGAAACTTATCTTCTCACTTGTGAATTAAATATATGGATAGAATTAGGCACAAATGAGTATCTGTAGCGGCCCCTAAGTGTACGTGGTGGGCATAAACGCAGTCCAGAGAGGTTGTAATTATAGTGCTGAAACAAGGAGTGTGTTGGGTCCTGCATGATTTGTTTCACTTTATTGCAGACCCTCTCATGATACAAGCACTCTAACGAAAGTAAGTGAACACAGATTCCCGCTGAGCAACTAATGACAGCTTACCTTATGCTATAGCATACCAGGTCGAGTTTTAAACAACTTAACTTACCTCTGATCTTCATGGTAATCTTATAAGTACAAAAAACCACGAAACAAGTTAACAAAGTAGCGATACTAGGAATGGCCCATTGAAGATAGTCAAATTCTGGAAAGAAAGTATAAAGAATTACCAAAATATCTTAACAGATGTATGGAAACATATTTTCTATATCATATATCACTTATCACATCCTCCAATATACAATCACGGACATGTTGCGTTAACATATAGGGCTTACATTATTTTCATATGGTAGTGCATACTCCTGTACCAACAAAAGGAATAGATTAACAAAACGAAATGTTAAATAACGTGAGAGGTTAGCTTAACTCCTATATTTTCTCTATTTGCCAAGTATAACCTTTAAGGTAACAAAAGTGTGATAATTAAAGTAAGAAAAATAAAAGGTATTAGAAATAGAGGGTGTAGTTAGCGATATTCCAAATCTTATAATTAAGCAATAAAGTCCCCTCTATACTATTGTTGCTCTTGGTACAACATCCTTAATTAATTGTATTCATTAGTATTACATAAATATTTGAATGAAAAACCTGAAGATGATGGTGCTGTTGTTCGCCTATCTGAAAGAGTATATATGGGAATATTTCATGAAATGCAATGGAAACCGTTTATTATTTTTATTTTAAGATTAAAATCGAGAACTTTGTAATAATCAATTTTTGGTGAATTGAAAGAGTGATTTTATTAATAAAAATAATTTGTGGTGTACAGTCTATTTCAATTAGATGGTTACTGATTGGTCATTCCATAACGACAACAAAACAATGAAAGAAAACAACAAACAAACAAACAAATATTAATATGCAAATTAGTCAAAATAATACAAAAGCAAAAAAGGTATCATAGATCATCATTGATAGACTTTTTGGGAGCTTTTTAGCGTTTTGTAGTGTTTTTTGTATTCTTGTAACAAGAACCCGTATCGTACGTAAAATTCCAGCCGATTCACACAGAGATGACAGTAACTTGCTGTAAATCTTAAAGTTTTATACCACAGTAAATACTGTATCGTGCTGACAAATTTGATAAATCGGTAGCATGTGCTATTAAGTTTACAGTAAGAACTGAGGATATTTGTAAATCCCAACAAATCCCGAACAACTGGATTTGTTGTATTACACATATCCTCAGTTCTTACTGTAATCCTAATAGCACATGCTACCGAATTATAGCACGGTCCAGTTTTTACTGTGGTACAAAACTTTATGATTACAGTAGTAACTGTGTTCTCTATGTGTATCGGGTTAAAATTCATAAGTTATGGAATAAATCACTCATGATAATACAAACCGGCAGCCGTTGTTGTTTGTGTGGTCGACTCGTCTGAAAGACAGCAGAGAATGAAATGAATATATATTTTAATATACGTTTTGAGTTATTTCCATCACTCAAAAATAAAAACAAACTTATTGAGGGAGAATTGCTCTTGAAAATGTGATCATAAAGGTGGATTTACCATATTGAGGGATTACTTGAGGGACACACCTGACATTGATATGTTGTAGACAATTAGAAAACACTGATATTATTATAATGTTTTACTTATATACCACTTTTTATGATATCTTAATTTTATAATTATCTTTATTATATCTATATAAATTCCCTTGTTTTTTTTTTTTTATGATTGTCATATTTAATGAGGGTAGTCCTGCTCAGTGCAGAAGCACTGCTTTCCAGAGGAGCCCTCAAAATAAAATACATAAGCAATTTTATGCAGAAGAAAAACGGTAAACATCTAAAAGCACAAAAAGGACGGCAAAAAGATAGACAAACAAATATCAGACATCTAAACAAAATATATAAGTTTTCATATAACGTTTAAAAATATTAACATTTGGCAAGCATTTCAAATTTGTGGGAAGACTGTTCCACGACCTTTACACACTTTAGGTTCATCGATTAAAGTGACTGAACTATGCAGTCTAGTACACAGACCAATATTACAATTCATCAGATGCAACACAAGACTCAATGGTTAAACAGAAGACTTTGATGGCCTCCAATGATATGTTTACACCATATATTACAAATTATTTAATTATTATTATTATTAAATATTACAAATGTGTAAGGACAAATAGATGTGTTGAATGGTATCCAATAATGCCCTGGTTGAGTTATTGGACTTTTATTAAAACAATGTATTAACTGTTACATTATAATAGCGCATATTATGAGGAGCCGACGTCATCATCCATTTAGCCCTAAAGAGGAATTTCCATAGATTTCAAGTTGTATATCTTGAAAACAGGATAGATCTGGAAATATTACTATGGCACTAATTATTAGGTATATTACTTTCTTGGTCTTTGAACTATAACAAAGTTATGAAAAGATCAAATCTATAATTCTGCCTAAAGGCATGCTCTGAAAAGCCAAAGCTAAAAATAGACACTGTAGAAAAAACAGAAAACATGGGAAAAACGCGGAAAAGCAAACTTTGTAACATTATTTCATATTCGCAATTTAAATTTGTAATTAGTTTTGCAAATCCGTACGCGTAGTTTTTTTTTATTACAATGTGCTGTTCTTTTTCCAAGTTTCCCAACTGCCTTAATTTAAATACATTACAAAGAAACGTTTTCGTCAACTAGCGTCTTTATTCTGACATTGGTTGTACTATGTACATGTATAATCGAAAGACCCTCGCATATTGGATTTCCTTCTTGAAAGGGCACACCCCTTTAATATTAATCCCTGAAACCATTCGCCTCGAAGCGCAGACTGTCTACTTAAGATTTTCAGTTGGTATAACAACGTTAAGAATGACATATATCTCTACCTAATGTGGTGATTTTTTGGGGATGGGGGAGGGTGGGGTTGCGATTACCGGACACAGTAACTGTCACCGTGACAAATTTCGTGAGATGAGATTCACCGTCTCGTCGTTGTGTACTCGTACATGTAATATTCTCTTCTTCCAGCCGTTTTATCAGAAGGAACGATATTCTTGTGGACGTTCTTGTGGTCGGTGGCAATTCAGTCACAACTTCATAGCGGCCGTTAAATGATAACAGTGCTGTAGGTCTTGCTCCAATAGCATGACAAGTGACATTCAAATTCTCTCCAGAAATCACATATTTCTTCTCGACTCTTTCTCCATTCAAAGTGATGTAAAGCTCTGGAAAGACTTTCATCAACCAAAAGAAAAAACACAATTAACTCTTTCATCTATTACGTATCGATTAGACTCATCAGACACACCATAAACATGGATTATTGTAATTTTTCACTCGTTTAAAATTGAAATGTATAGGATAATTGATATTTTGCTTGAATATTGTCGACTTGAAAAAAAAAAATTAAGACAGTAACAGACTGGGAATTGCGATACTTCTCCAGTTATGTGTCGGATGATAACCTTAAATAGCGAATTATTAATTATTATTATATTATATTACGAATTATGATCAAGCGAACTAATGTCTTCACGCTATGGAAACATTAACATACATCTAAAACAGTTGAATGAACCTACTAAATGATGTGCTATAACATGGACTAAGTTGAGTGTTTTACATCGAACAGTGTTTTGCTTGGCATAATATGCGACATTCCAAATCATTCGTTCGTCATGTTCGTGAAAAAGTGTCAAAGGTTTGGTATATACCATCATGTGCTACTTATATTTTCGCTAAGAGCATAAATATATCACCCTCAATAAATATTAACATATTCCGGTCTCCGGCAAAGGTTAAGTGTAATTGTTTATCACATAACGATCTGGACGACGTTACAATAGATTAATTCCTTTTGTCTGATTGTGTCACACGTCAACATATAAATTTTGCCTAAATGTATGCAGGGATATTTGGCAATTGATACTTGATACTGTGATCTTACCATATAAGTGTGTTGTGATACTTTCTTTGTGATGCTATGATTTTAACAGCCAATTAACACAGTTTATTACAGTAACTACACAATGTAAATCTTAAAGTTTTGTATCACAGTGAAATACTGTATCGTGCTGATAAATTTGATAAATCGGTAGCACGATTTACGATTACAGTACGATTACAGTACGAACTGAGGATATGTGTAATCCCAAAGCATGCATCAAACTGGATTTGTTGGGATTACACATATCCTCAGTTCTTACTGTAATCCTAATAGCACATGCTACCGATTTATAACACGATCCAGTTTATACTCTTGGTACACAACTAAGATTTACAGTATATATAGTAACTGTGTTCCCTGTGTGTATCGCGTGATTTGGTATCAAGCGTGTTATGATACTTGATAATATTATCTTACCATATGTATAGAGTGACACTCCCACGTGATCCTCGGATGACGTCACGCTATTACCATAACAGGTAATCGTTTCATTCTCTCGTGTTGGTGTATGTTCCAGCAGTGATGTTGAGTTATACGTTGATGTATCACCTTCTGTTACATTGGTTTGTGTATAGATTCTATCATGATCATTTATAACCCAGGAAAGGTTCACCTTCGGCCTCGCGTTCCAAGCAAAGCACGTTATAACCATTGGTTCATTCTGGGGAACCCAGAAGTAAGACTGATTAGGCCTAAGTGAAAATCCGTTGATCTTTAGCGACATCGTTGGTGGTACTGCGTAAATAAAAAATAAATAAAAAAGAGGAAAATAAAGTTATCAACAAATAATTCCATTTCTGTGGAGGACACCTTGTTCCAAGTTTTTTTCAACTTGCATCGGTGTTGGTAGAATGGTACATAAATTCTCCCCCCCCCCCCCAATATATCCCCATCTTATTTTTACCCATTTAAAGTATCTCAGCTACGTTCAATGTATATAGCTTAAGTTCTCTGTGAGACAACCCGAAGGTATATAGATTTTCAGTTTATTAAATTCTTGTTTGAATACCAGTTTTGATAAATTGTCTGCAAGACATTATGGAAAGTATATTCTATTGAGCACAACCTATATGTGTAAAATTATATCTATTTATAATAATAACAAGCCTAAGCTTTCCTCGAGATCCTCAATATGGCATTTTGCAATCAATGTGATGTATTGATGTGAACTATTTGAATGATGCTCCTGGGGGTCCCCCTCTGTACCCCTCAGTCTTACCAAGCTCTTTTTAATTTACTGGGAGCCGGATACAAAACAAATAAAGCTAAATTTGTAATAATTCGACCGGTACGCCGATTACATCCTTTAGGTCAACAAAAATCGACGGCATGTCGGATATTACCCGAAGGTATATGTCAGATTATGTCCAGGCATGTCGAATTTTCCATACGTTATGTCGAATACTGAACACTCTATGTCGAATTTAACATTCGACATGTCGAATTCAGCTTTCGTCATGTCGAATTCAGATTTCGTCATATCGAAATCGGAGGTCGAATTTACCACATTCTGTTGAAAATCGCCGACCGACGTGACCAACCCTTAACCCATACCAATGCATGTATGAATGGACCAATACACCCAGAGCCTCATTAAAATGGACCAATAGATAAATCCATTGTCCGAGCCTAACATTGTTGTATTGATATCTGTGTGGTTATAGAGTGATATGCAGAAAGAGTTAAACGTTCGTAAACCGCAGGTACCACCCTAATAACACTGTTGAAGGTAACACGTAATAATAACACCGAATACATTCTATCTTCATAGTGTTGTCATTTAACCAGCTAACCACTTATCTTGAAGAGGGAGGTTTAAATATAGTTATTTTAAGGTGAATATATTTGTTTGTTTGTTGTGTTGGTTGTAGTACATCATTGTCGTCTCCTGTGTGGTTTCCACGGAAACTAGAAATGTTAGAAGCAAAGCGGTATGATCTCAATGAGACAATTTAATCTTAAAACAAAGTTTTTCATCCAAAAAATTTAGGCATATATTGTTCCATTACTGGAACCGTATTCTAAATACCCACTCTCGTTTGTCTCGGATACGTAGAATGCATGATTTATTATTTTATAAGTTAACTTTCTATCAGAGTCGGAGAGAAACATTGGTTACAGCAAAAACCCAGGAAGTTCAAATCTGACAATGTGTAGATCGAGCAATGTGCAGGGTAGGCCAGTATTTTGACGGAGTTTATGGGACAGCATTCCCGTACGCTGCAAGATTGTGAGCCGTTTTTTTTGGGGGGGGGGGGGG
>JAIPMN010017737.1:0-15669 GCA_020650975.1 Apostichopus californicus
TTGAGACATATGGCAAGACACCATATCAATTTCAGGCGATTCTGAGAGGGTCGACGTGGAATCGACCCAAAAATCTGTTGATTTGGCATGGATTGACCCATATATATTTTTTTTTTAATGTTTTTATGATATCGCTAGTATTTTCAAAAGAGAAAATGCTAAGATGCAACTTACAAGGCCTGGGAAGTGCCATTTCCAGTGATCTGGGAGGCATTTTCAGCCAAACTTTTCTTGTACGCTTCGCGCCAACCATGGTGGGGCTCCGCTTAGATAGTTGCAATGCCGAATCTACAGTTTCGCCCCTCCCTTGGCAAATTCCTGGCTACGCGCCTGTGTACAGTAGGCACTTTGGGTGGTAGAAAGAGAAGGAAGGGCATTGATTGGAGGAGCCGGTCATAGAGGGCACACTGTGTTAAAAGGTTACCATGACATTCAAGGCACGGTAGAACGAGGGTGCTAAGGTAGTGGGGAGACAGGTAAGTAAATCTAGACATTTTTAAACTTGGTAAGGAAGCATGAAGCCGTGAGCTGTTTGGTATACTGAAGTGTATCTTGAAGTGATCCTTGTTTCCTTTTTCTGGCAGGACCTCTTGTTCCTGAAATAACTATAAAATACTTGGCTGTTGCATTTATTTTCTTCAATAGTGGACTTTCTTTGAAAACAGAGGTAAGTCCAACATTGCTTCATGTTCTAGCACAGAAGTAAGCTATGATGTACAGTAGTATTAAACGAAATGACAGTATGTTGCTCCTTATAGTATGTATACTGGGTTTGCTGCCAATTTGAAGTCAGATTAGTTAGGATTTATTTTCTGGAGTACCATAGTGTGACATCATTATGTTGGTCACTGTTGGTTTTATTGTTTTTTAGTTGTGCAGCCTCTTCATTAGCCATCTCCAGACTCCTGCCACCCTAAACTTTGCCCATAGAACCAGTTTGTACTGTATGAACTTATACCAGGGTTGTTCGATGTAAATCACACTACAGTAGCTGAATAAAATCACTTGATTTTACAATAAAAATTGCTGATTTAAAAATAAAAGGAAATTGTTTTGACAGAAATAAACTAAAAAAGAAACAAGAAAAACATGGATAAACCAATTATTTTCATGAAATAGTCCATTCAAGTGCATTGGCAGTAAGCCCCAGGACTTTTATCCAGCAAAGTAGCATTTATGTTGAAAACAAAGCAGTAAAACCAACAATCAAATTGGGACTGAAGAACACAACAATACATAAACCAAAACTGTGCACGAAAATAATGTTCGTGTATTGCATTGAAGTTAAAAAATTTATTTCATATTTGGAGAAAGTGTGTTACTTGTCGATACAGCTATCAGTCATTAAACATAGGCGACACTTACACTTTTATTTTTATTTTTTCAACAGGACCTGAAAAGTGCATTATTACATGTTCGGCTTCATATTTTCATTCAAACCTTTACATTGGTATTTGTGCCCTGTGTAATGTGGGTGTTCACACATTTGATGTCATCTTCAGGCCTTGATGAGGGTTTGTTACAAGGGTGAGTTCTTTAAACTATGGTCTCAGTGATTCAAAGGAAGATGAAATGTTTGCTTTAAAAATTTAAAAATATATTGCAGATTCCGCAAACAATGTGCAGGTACAGAACTTAGTTCAAACTCCAGATATATATGTACAGTATCAATTTGATGCTGCATATACATTAAGGGTGTGACCTAAAGGTTATTTCGCTAACCGTTTAACTGGATCGCCGCCAGTCCGTTTAACCGCCGTTTCCCGATCGCGGCTTTTTCGACGCACCGTCACTCGACTATTAGTATTAATGAAAATAGGACATTATGAATACAATAATTAAGGTTTTTTTTCCAACAGGTAGCAATTCAGGCAACAAGACGACGATCAATGTATGTTAATTACTAATTAGGCCCAATAATATTGCAAACATTTCGTGTAATAATTGCTGAAAAGAATAACACACATGATCAGTACTCGTGGTCGTCAGAAGTTTAGATCACTGAATTTATATAACTCGGCCTTCGGCAACATCGTAACTTTTGGAGAAAACAATATATTTGTCTATCTATCACAAGATTTTAAACAAAAATTCGCCTAACTTAGCAAACTTACCCACCTTTCCTGCTTACTCATTAAAAGTCATGTTTAGAAAACAAATTACGCACGCAAGTGTTGTGCGATGGGTTGTAAAAATCAAGTTGAAACTGGTTTGAGCAGCCTCCGATTTCAGCGACGTCACGTGCCATACAGTACTTTACATTTGATACAAAAGTAACTTCCACAACAGCTTCCCAAAATTTGTGTCGCAATAGGTTAAGTTTTAACCGCGCAGCACTGCAGTACCATTCATAATTTGCATATTACACCAAAATTTACACTCGGCGTCCAGATGGCGGGAAAATGTAACATCATGTTCAATGTGTTGTGTCGTTCCCATGGTGCGATGAACTTGGGCGAGTTCGAATGTCGATGACCTACTTATGTTCTGTGACCAATGTCAGTGGGAATAATGTGTGTAAAAACTCTGGTTTTTCCACGTGTTATATATAGGCCTATAGAAGTTTTACGTAAGCGGAGCGAGTTTTGGGGCGGCTCGTTGATTGTGAGGAAGCACTTATCTAAGCATCAATATTTGTGAAAAATATTGTAAGGTTTTTCAGATATTCTCTTTGAATGTCCCCTCCATATATCTCTCTTGCTCCGTCCACTCAAAGCTTGACATTTACGCTAATTCTGTTAAGGGAAAAATTATCGTAATTATAGAAATATCGCGATAATTTTTGAACTATTTATCGTGATGGTAAAAAGCTAATATCGCCCACAATACAGGCACAGTATAATACCATGTGTGAAAAAAATGGCTGTACACGTGCGGACCTGAGAGAGCAAACTGGCCTTGTGTTGTTAATGTTATTACGGTACTTTCTAGAACGACCATTTGCGTCTTTTAGGGTCAACATACTTTCACACAGGATTTCACCATGCCATTGATCGATGTACATGTACGGGTGATATATATATGATGCAAATATAAACTGAGAAAACGAATTGACGACACTATCATGAGTTCATGATTATTGGCCTACTACTATAATTATGTTGAACACATTATTCATGCCTAAAACATCGTTTCTCTGTTTTTTATTGATAGTTTGCAGTACATTACTCAGTTCTTTACATATTTTTAAATAATTTTCATGTTTAAAATGTATTTGAATTTTTTTTTTTAATTTTCCGTTTAAACGGTTTGTGATTTTCTAAACGGATAGTGCATTTGCAGCCGGTTAAACGGTTAACCGTTTAAACGGGCACACCCTTAATATACATATACCTGAAGGTTCACCTGGCCTACAATTATACACTGCAAAGTATTTTATACCAATCCACTCATACTGTAATACAGTGTGACAGTACAACTCACTTTTCATATTAGCACAAAGCTTAAGCATTCTGCATGTATACATCATATCACCAAACAGAAGGGATAATGTATTTAGTCATTGAGTTCTATGCTCGAAGTATTTTATACCAATCCACTCATACTGTAATACAGTGTGACAGTACAACTCACTTTTCATATTAGCACAAAGCTTAAGCATTCTGCATGTATACATCATATCACCAAACAGAAGGGATAATATATTTAGTCATTGAGTTCTATGCTCAAAGTATTTTATACCAATCCACTCATACTGTAATACAGTGTGACAGTACAACTCACTTTTCATATTAGCACAAAG
Source organism: Apostichopus californicus (assembly GCA_020650975.1). Taxonomy (NCBI): domain Eukaryota; kingdom Metazoa; phylum Echinodermata; class Holothuroidea; order Aspidochirotida; family Stichopodidae; genus Apostichopus; species Apostichopus californicus. The sequence continues at coordinate 3,743 of JAIPMN010017737.1, forward strand.
CTTAAGCATTCTGCTGTATATATACATCATTTCACCAAAAAGAAAGGATAATTTAGTCATTGAGTTCTATGCTCAAAGTATTTTATACCAATCCACTCATACTGTAATACAGTGTGACAGTAACAATCACTTTTCATATTAGCACAAAGCTTAAACATTCTGCATGTATACATCATATCACCAAACAGAAAGGATAGTGTATTTAGTCATTGAGTTCTATGCTCAAAGTATTTCATATTGCACATTAGAAACTAATCAAGGAACCATCAAAGAGTATCCTGGCAAAGATATATGTGGAATATTTGAAAGTCTTTAAAATATCAATGCAATATCATCTTTTGTTCAATCTTCTTTTCTCATCTCTGTTTAGTTTGTGAAATCATATCACACTCAATCAAGATCATATTTCAGTAAGTGTATTTTAGGCTGCAATGGTAGTTCTCTCTATTCCAACAATGGTAGTATATAGCAATTATAAATTTCAAATGTGCTTTGTTTCTTCTTGCTTGCATAGACTTCTAGTAGTTGGTTGTATGCCACCACCTGTGTCGTCAGCAGTTATTTTAACAAAAGCTGTTGGTGGAAATGAGGTAAGATTTTCTGAATGACATACTGTATGGTCAGGTTTTGTCAGGTTGAAGTGTTTGCATGGTACGGTGGCTTAATAAAGAAAAAGTATTGAGATAAAAAGTCTAAATTTTGAGATAAATAGTCTAAATTTTGAGACAAAAGTGGAAAGTTTTGGGACCCTTTTCCCCCCCCCCCCCTATGTCCCTATTAAGCCACTGTAGCATGGGACTATTTTTTAGATTATTTAATGTAGGCAGGTCCAGCTGACATGTGTGTGTATGTATGTGAGATGTCCTAGCTTGTTCACATGATAGAAGGCAATGTAGACAAATGTCAAATTGTGCATGTGACTTCAGTTAAATGTTACTAAAGCAAAAGTTTGCGTCCCGTTAAAAAAGCTTGCGTCCTGATCGAACAACAATTGTGTTTATTGTATGACCTACCTTAAAGATGCCAACGTATCACTGCCTATACTTTGTGAATGTTATACACAATATATAGGGCAAATGTCCCAGTGCCTTACCTTCCCTGTTTGACAGGGGCGGCCCTGCCCACCCCTCCATTCGCACACCCTGCCCTTTCAACCAATTTTTACCCCAGCTCCCTCCTCCCATTCATCCACCCTTGTACTTCCTTGTAAATGCCAACTCCGTACTTCCGTAGTAGCTCCATGCCCTTGACCTTGCAGTGATTCCAACAACCAACTCTTCAAAAAACCCTGTACCTACAGTATGCATATCTCTCGCTAAATTCCTCACAGTTCAACTACACATGCTGAAATCCTCAATACCTGATCCAACATCTACCCTGGGCTTTTTGCAGTGTTTGCAAACAATCATCTCTACGAAAATTACAGAAGGCTTATGTGAATAGCTTTTTACGCAATGTTGATTAAAAAAAAATCAAACTCCAATTTCTCTTCTTCATTTGATTGTTCATTCGATGTGATACTGTATCTCATCATGATGTGATATCTCATCATGGTTAAACACAGGGCTTTGCCCAGAGAAGTTACTTTTGGGTCTTTCTTCACCATACATTTTCATATGCAAATGTGTGTTTGAAAATCTTGTGAAGCAATAACTTCAGTAAAATGGATAAACTATATATTTGGTATATGTCCACCTTTTTAAGTACAAGAACCCTGTTGTTTTCTGTGGAGGTCAAAGGGTAATTTGTGACCAAAATAGGTCAAAAATTTGTCAACTTTGTGAACACAACAGCAAAAGTAGTCAGAAAAACATATCAGAATTACTTGGATGCAATTCATGCTTGGTATGTGAATCCAACAAGAACCTTGTCTGCAGTTACATTTAAATGTTCTTATGTGAAACTTGGCAAGGAATCTCTAAGCTGATTGGCTATCTGGTTGTTATAAGCAATATCTGTTTCAGTCGCTGCAATATCCCTTTCACTGTGCAAATGAGTGAGATGCTGCAGCATTGCTGTATTAGTTTCTCAAAGAAAATGGGCTCTGATGGGTTCCCATTGCAATCCATAAAGATGTGTGTTTTCTTAGAAATGGTAATTTGAGGTTACCAGGGTTCAAACTATGAACAATTGTAACACTGACTGAAAAAGTTCATGGTATGGTAATGTTTGTGTAGGTCAAAAGTCATTTGAGGTTATTCAGAATATCTTGTAAATGCAATAAAGTCCAAAAGCAAAGCTTTAATCAACTTCAAGTTGGGTAAATGGACATCCTTCTTGGCATGGGTGAAGAGAGGCAATGGAGATCAAGTGCCTTGCCCAAGGATAATGTAATGATCTGGCCAGGACTCAAACCTGCAAACCATTATAGATTATGAGTTTATTGTTTCCCTGACAGTGGTTCTATGAGTCTACTAACATAGATATTTAAACCCATCTTTTCCTCCCTTTGATTTTTTGTCTCATCAGGCTGCTGCAATTTTCAACTCTGCATTTGGAAGTTTTTTAGTAAGTATTAGGAGCTGCAGATGGAGGTTTTACTAGAATTGTATATATCATATACTGTACTATGACTATAACATGTTACAGACTGCATAAAGCATGAGTTTAGAACATAACAATGTTTGTCTCAGAGGTACACCAAATAGAACTCATTCTTTCAGTAACAGAAAGTAATAGCTTTGATGAAAGTACAGGTAAATAAATTTTTAATTGTACCTGTTTTCAACATCATTAGTACTAGTAATTTATATACTGTTTTCTTAAGTATTCTCTTTCCATCCTGTGTCGTGAATTTTGCACACTCTTCCCATAGAAAATAAATTAGAAATATGCTTTTGATGTGACGTACAAAGATGCTTTCCTCGCCTTAAACAACTCTTACTTCAGAAAGTACATACAATACATAAAGTTCCCTGGACTGATAATTTTTGTTGGACAGCTTTAATCAAGTGACCTTTCAATTACCAGCTGATTTGATGACATCTTGGTTAATAAGATGACCGTGGTTGGACAACTTCAGATAAGTTTGTAATCAGTCATCTTGGCTCCATAAAGTGGCTGTGTTTGGTGGTCTAATGTTAAACAATTGCCTTTCTGGTACAATGGCAATTGCAGCTTTGATGTTATGGTTGTGTAATTATTAATGGAAGTGTCACAGAGATGACCTATCCCACAGCTGCGAGGAACAATTGACAGATTACATCGCGGAAAGATGTCACAAGTAGTTATATTCGCCAGTTTGCATTGAGATTAAATGTAATAGAGCTCTTCTGCATAGATGTATGGACCTTACATGTACATACTCTATGTTTGAAATTTGAATCATAGAAGTCTTTGTGTTCAGTCCATTTGGCTGTTTCATTGTCTTTTTTTTAATGTACACATCACAGTCACGTCTTGTTCTTTATTATCAATTAATTATTATTAATTGATTAAATTTTGAGGTGTTGATGCTAGTTTGTACCTTGTAATATATCATTAGAATGTATCTTCCCTTCTTCACAGTCACGTCTTTCTTTATTATCAATTAATTATTATTAATTGATTAAATTTTGAGGTGTTGATGCTAGTTTGTACCTTGTAATATATCATTAGAATGTATCTTCCCTTCTTCACAGTCACGTCTTGTTCTTTATTATCAATTAATTATTATTAATTGATTAAATTTTGAGGTGTTGATGCTAGTTTGTACCTTGTAATATATCATTAGAATGTATCTTCCCTTCTTCACAGTCACGTCTTGTTCTTTTTTATTAATTAATTAATTATTATTAATTGATTTTGAGAAGGTGTTGATGCTAGTTTGTACCTTGTAATATATCATTAGAATGTATCTTCCCTTCTTCACAGTCACGTCTTGTTCTTTATTATTAATTAATTATCATTAATTGATTAAATTTTGAGGTGTTGATGCTAGTTTGTACCTTGTAATATATCATTAGAATGTATCTTCCCTTCTTCACAGGGTATTATAGTAACACCGGTGCTCCTTCTTATGTTTGTAAGTATTAATCGGAGCCTTCCAACAGTTTAATGTATATATAACACTCTACAAAAACTTAATGTTCATACAATTTAAGATTCATGGCAGGGTAAACTATCAGCTGTATTAAAGAGAGTTCTGAATATTGATCTAGCTACCAAACTGACAAACACGTTTTTCCTGCAAGTAAACAAATCAATAAACACTGTAGCAATAGGGAGGAATGTACCACAGACCTGGAATAACAGTTGAATGGAATAGTCAGGAATAACAACTAAGCAAGCTATTGTTAGCATCAACTAAACAATTACCAGAGGCAGCCTTGTTTCCGGTGTAACAGTATTGTTGTAAGTCGCACTTGTGTGTGGAAGATGACACATTGTTTAGATAAATGTCTAGAGTGTCATGTTAAGAGACACTGGGTTAGAAAGATATCAAAGAGAGAAGATTCTGTAGGACAAGTTCACACATTAAAATCGAATGAGTTCATAACTTTAAGCTGCATACAAAGTCTGCTATAGGCATTAATTGCTACCAGCAATATCAAATGTGCCTTGCTTTAGTAGCAATACCTTGGACAAACGCTTGCAATTGACTGTAATCTCCGAAAAACACCTGGATTTGTTTTCAGATATTGCAAAGTAACAAACTTTAATGGTGCATATATAGGTGCTACTGTAGTTCTTATTATATCATACCATGTGATTAGAAATCCTGGCCATGAATGAATTTTCTAGTAGCATCATGTACACTGTGTCACTCAGTAACTGATATTTTTTATTTCTGTCTCTTGCAGCTTGGATCATCATCTTCCGTCCCATTTTCAACTATTTTCTCACAACTGTCTGTGACAGTCATAGTGCCTCTTATACTCGGACAGGTAAACATGTGCATGTCATAGGTGACAGTTTTCATGATTTCATGCGTATTGTTCCGAATACTATAATAAGAATAAGGACAATCATTGCTAACATTTGCAGAAAACTTGAATTTTCAATGTATTAGTATAAAGATAAAACATTGTTTTATTCATTTTTCAGTTTGTTCGACAGTATGTCAAGGATTGGTTGGAGCAGAGAAAGCCTCCGTTTGGGGAAGTTGGCAAGGGTGTCTTACTCCTCATTATCTACTCAACGTTTTGTGATACTTTCTCCAGTACTGCCCTCCAAGTAAATCACACAAGTATAGCTGGCATCATAGTTATAGGTATGTGTATAGCTTTACCAATTTATTTTTGCTGTATGTATTAGGTCAGTTGCTCATGAGAACCAGTACTTTTGCAAGTATTACTGGAAATCATCAGTCTGAGTAGGTTCACAAGTATTTTGTTGTTGTCTGAATCGCTGTGATAATTAATATAACTTTGATTCAGCTAGTAATACTATTGATGTCCTTAATTCAGTTATTTGTTGCCAGCAGCTCTTCCAATATGTTCTGCCACATCGTACATTGTTTGATTGTCATCTTCAAGTTGTAGATATATGACATTGAGGCCATCATAACAATAATAATAATAAAAACATCCTTTTATTGCAAAGTTTTAATTGTTTTACATGCATTTAATTTACAATTTTGTTAACACATGTATGTATATGATGTGATGAACAAAACCACACATGAGAGAAAGAGCCTTCAGTAATAGATATCTTAAAGTGTCATCGATTGTTGCGTCAAGTGGTAATATGAGCTGAACCTTTCTTGCTAGGATTTGCTTATGGGAATTCTTTTCCTATGTGGACCAATCTCAAGTTCTGTTAGTAGCACAGTAATTAGAATGGTGAAAGCTGTGCTACTCAAGTAGGAAGGAACTTTCAATGAACACAGGACTGGCCTTGTAGACTGTACTAATTAGTATAAAGCAGTACAATGAGACCAGGACAAATTTAACTCAGTTTGTGTTGCTATAGTAACAGTCTCTTAAGATAAATCATTTAGTGTCATTCCTTTCCATATGTTTATGGGATTAAGAACAGGACTTAGAAATAAATGAATCTAATGTTAGTGAGTAGACCATGCATGTACTGTAGACAAATGTATTTACAATCCGTTCCAAATGCTATTTGAAAAACAGGGCAAAATGTATTCTCTATGACAGTGTACATGAAGAAATAATTGAATGGTTTTGAATCAAAGTGCATTGTTACTCCTTCAATGTGCTTTATTTTGAGGTGTTTTCTTTTCGATTAGTAAGTGTTGACTATCCTCCCTAGTTACTTTTAGATCATGGATCTGATTGACCAACTCCAGGGTTGATGATGGAGTGTACTTCTGTACTTTTATTTTACTATAAATTTAAATTTAAACAATCTAGTCTTTAATATGATTTGACCTTTTGAATTCCTCAGTTCTTTGAATTTTTGTTCACAGTCGTAATTTTACAGATGTGTTTGTTATCTTTGACTTGGACTGTCACTCAGATACCAACTTTAGGTTTCTCCCCTGCTGACACAGTGGCAATAATGTACTGTGCGACACATAAGTCACTCACATTAGGTAAGTAAAACGATATTTGGGACTAGATACCTGTTGATATTCCAATCTGCAATTCTTACTCCAATGTACTGTGTGAGCCCCAAGTTTAAAACTGTCAGAAGGTACATTAGTAAACTATAAACTATAATGTACATAGTACATACTAGGCTATGTATTAAACAACATAAACCAGACTAAGTATCTGTAACAACTACAACCAAATACAACCTACTAGTCAGTTGTAGCTTCAGGTGAGTACAATACTGTCAAGCCAGACTCATCTTAGGATCCAAATGAAATGTAAATAACTGTCTTAACTACATATCCTACTAGCAAGTCACTGCAGATTCAAAACCAATTGCTAACATATCATGTCAGACAGCTGAATATGTGCTAACACTGCTTTAACCATGGAAAGTATTGTAAGGGTACCATTTATAGCAAATCACATTGCTTAGCTACCATTTGTCACACAACACAGTGATTGGCTATCATTCATAGCAAAGCGCAGTGCTTGGCTACCATTTATCACGCAACACAGTGCTTGGCTACCATTTATCACGCAACACAGTGATTGGCTACCATTTATCACGCAACACAGTGATTGGCTATCATTTATCACACAACACAGTGATTGGCTATCATTCATAGCAAAGCACAGTGCTTGGCTACCATTTATCACACAACACAGTGATTGGCTATCATTCATAGCAAAGCACAGTGCTTGGCTACCATTTATCACGCAACACAGTGATTGGCTATCATTTATCACACAACAAAGTGCATTGGCTACCATTTATAGCAAAGCACAGTGCATTGGCTACCATTTTATCAAGCAACACAGTGCATTGGCTGAACAGAGCATGACTATTAAGGGTACTACTAGCCTCATGTTAACTTGTTACAAACAACAAAAATTATCTTAAATGCTGTAAACAATCAACTAGGATGCTAAGGCAACAAAAATCTGGGCAAAGCAACCCTTAGCAACTGCAAAGTCAAGTAAATCTAAAGCAAGATCTAAACAAGTCAAATATATTCAAGTCATAAGTCAGTTCTCTGCAAATCAAGTCACAAGTCAAAGTAAATGTGATTTAAGTCTAACTTATATGCAAGTCATTGACTCAAATCAGCACCAAGGAGTCAATTACTTTATTGGGGGATAGAATGTAATGGGAAAAATTTATTCAATAGGGGTTCTGATAACTTCTGAAGTTGTACATTGTTGAGATTTTCTTGTCCAAAATTTGAAGTATCTAATCTTACCTTAATACACAATCGTGTGTCTCATTTTTCAGTTCAGTTCAGTTTTTTCCATTATAATGGCTGGTCAGGTATCTGATGGACTTTGATGGTCATTACCTGGTCTAAATTTTCTTTCTGGTGCAAACACTACAAAGAACCTTTTGCTCTTTGTGATACATATAACTTAAGTGCTGTCTCTTTTCATTACAATTTCTGATATACATTTGTCAGGCGCGTGGCCAGGATTTGTTCATGGGGGGTGTTCTGCTGGAGACTGACATGGGGGAGGGGTTTAAGGGGAAAAAATGGAATTTTAAGGCCTCTAGATGCAAAATGGTGCAATGTTTGAGCTCAAATCATGCAAAAGAATATTGATAATTATTTTGTGGAATAATTCTATTCACATCAGAAAAATGTAATCCTATATAGACTCAATTATTGATGCAAGGAAAATGCGAACCTGAAGAGATACCTTTCTCAATATATATAATTTACAAGCAACTAGGTTCAACTTCAACTCAGCACTAGCGGCTCATAGTACGTATGAAGCCTATATGATGTTCGTGACCCTTTAGCTATATATAGCCGGTAGCTACAGCGTTATTGTACATGGCGATGCAACTGTTACGACATCACTATGACTCACTATGAGTTTCCTGCCCGCTGCTTGAACATATTGCATTCCGTTGTAGAGGGCACTCAACCTGAACGGTTTGACCTATATATATACAGTACAAAGTGCATCGTTGTAAGGAGGATTGGAAGAGACTCGAGTGAGGCCCGGAGGAGGGTGCGATAATAATCACTATCGTATCTCTCCAAGTCACTGGTGTTTTCTGCATATATTTTTTGGGGCACTTGGGCCATGGGGGTGTTTGAACACCCAAACACCCCCCTTGGCTACGCGCCTGACATCTGTTATTTTACCTCCCTTATAGGTATACCAATGCTCAAGATAGTCTTTGCCGGTTATGAGCAATTATCACTCATATCTATACCATTGCTGATATACCATCCAACCCAGATTCTGCTAGGTGGTCTCTTGATAAACACTATCAAAGAATGGATGGAAAAAACGCAGAAGTCAAGGTAAGGGTGGTTTTCAGTACATTATTCATCAAGATGATATATTAGTTGCATGTGAATTTATTATTATACTGGTACTCAGACATTATTTGGGTATTGGTACTAATATTTGTGTGTAGCTGCCATCACAGAATGCTGTTTGCATTTGCAGCAATGTTTTAATATTATTTGTGTTTGGAAGTGTAGTGTTCATGCAATATTCATAATGAGGGAAACACTAACATTTACTGCTTATATTTAAATTGAATCTTCAATCTCAATTTGCTGCCAAAGTTGACATCAGGACTTATATATTGTGCCAGATTATCACAGCTTGGAGGAAAATTATTTTATGTTTACTTTGGTCATTTTTCCAATTTGGAACAGGATATAAAACTATGTCATTGGAAATAAACTTTTGCTTTGATCATAGCTTTGTTGATTGTTATCATTGCTCCATGTGAGGATTTCCTTTCATACTGTAATTAATTAGCTGAATGTTATGTTTTGCAAGGATTCTGAAAACCTATGTGATTGAGACATCACATTCTGACTATTGAAAGAATGTAATTATAAATTATCATGAATTAATTAGACACTTTTGTTTGCAATCACACAGTTATTCTGACTCATTTAAACAGGATAAATAAATTGATAAGTGTAGATAATGTTATCTAAATGTAAACAAGAATGATTGTTTAGTTGTCATTATAATGTATCATAACATTATGTACATTACATGGCTGTCAACAGTAGACATATTAAGACTTGTAGGCTCTATCGTATGCATGGTCAGGCTTTGGTCAGCCGAATAGTAGCTTTTTTCCAATTACAATGTTAAGAAAGAAGACTTTATCGTAGGAAGTATATATCAATGAAAACACAAGATGACATAGAGATAGCTTTAATAGTGACATCAAGTTATTATATTGATAGAAATATGGTTCCACAGTAAACAGGCTTTCAGAGCAAGATATTTATGACTTAACCTAACCATATAGCCACTATAAAACCTGGAGAAACATATTTGCTAGTGAATAATACAAAGAAACATAGATAGTGGTATGGAATTTCGGTTTCTGTGGTATTCTGGAATGTCACATACCTGTATTGGTATGACATGTTAGTGTGTCTGGTACTGTGATACTTAACCCTTTCAGAGCACAGACTTGCAATATGCTACGCGGCTACGGGCAAACAAGTCCGCCAGTCACGGAGGTTATCAGTTTATTACAGTACACCTATAACCATCATGCATTGCAAAACAAAACAATCATAAAGACGACAAAGTTCTGCCTACGTTGATAACAAGGTTCCTATATGTTTCGATTGAATTATTTTGAGATATTTAGGATCGAAAAATGTCTACCAGACATGTGAAATTAGTGCATACTGAGGAGGAAGCTCTTTCCAAAATAATGGCCGATCATGAACTTGGTGATGATGATTGCTTTGAAGAATCGAAGTAAAGTGGAGTCTGAAGTTGGAAACAATGATGACTATGGTTATTGGCCTAACGTAAATAGATGTGACATTACTGTGCCTAGGCCTAACAATGTTCGAATGGGAAAAGGGGATGGAACTGAAGGTGAGGCTACATAGTAGATGAGGATGCTGGTGGCATAGAATATGCTGATGGGATGGATGGTAGTGATGTTGTTACGTGATGCTGACGATGACAGTGAAATAATCAGAGGTGATAGTGATAGAGAGGATGGTAACAATAGTGAACCTGATGATAGTGGTAGAGAGGATGGTGACAATAGTTAACCTGATGATAGTGATAGAGAGGATGGTAACAATAGTGAACCTGATGATAGTGATAGAGAGGATGGTGACAATAGTGAACCTGATGATAGTGATAGAGAGGATGGTGACAATAGTGAACCTGATGATAGTGATAGAGAGGATGGTAACAATAGTGAACCTGATGATAGTGGTAGAGAGGATGGTGACAATAGTTAACCTGATGATAGTGGTAGAGAGGATGGTGACAATAGTTAACCTGATGATAGTGATAGAGAGGATGGTGACAATAGTTAACCTGATGATAGTGATAGAGAGGATGGTGACAATAGTGAACCTGATGATAGTGATAGAGAGGATGGTGACAATAGTGAACCTGATGATAGTGATTGAGAGGATGGTGACAATAGTGAACCTGATATCGCTGATGCATTATACATCTTTGAAAGGCTTTGACGATTATTTTGGACCTCTTCTACATGAACCTGAAACAATCATCGAAAAATATATTCAACTGTCCTTCCAGCAAGAGTAAAATCCATTCTAAAGACAGAAGCCAATGGGAATGCTGATTAATATTTTGCAATTCATTCAGGGCAACCAAAGTCAACGACAAAACAATAGAAACCAATTATGGAACCCAAAATATGGGCATTTCTGGGTATTATTTTGTATGTGGGAAAAGTTAGGTTGCCTGATATGTACTAGTCAAATTCTCTGAGCTAATCTATATAGGCATAAAGTCAGAAATGTCAAGAGATTGTTTCTACCTCATTAGGGAGTTCTTGCATGCATTACGTTGTGTAATTCCATCTTCATTTACAAACAACTGAACCTGACTAAGAAAAACATTGACAACAGCAACTTGTGCATGGAAGTCATCACACATTTGTTGGAGGGATATGAGAGGTCCAGCTTTCACCCCTTTCAGTCATCACTATGAAGACGACTCACCCTTATGCTTGACCGAATGGCACTTAATAGGTTGGAAACCCTAGACGCAGAGCTGGGAGAAAGATAGCTTCAGCTGATCATTGCTATGTCTGTTTGAACAGAAAGCATAAAAGACATGGAACACAGCATATATGCCCCAACCCATACTAATAGTACACTCTATGGGACTTCAAGGCAAACTAGAGTGCCAAATGTCCAGGCTATGTCCCAACCCATACTAATAGTACACTCTATGGGACTTCAAGGCAAACTAGAGTGCCAAATGCCCAGGCTATGTCCCAACCCATACTAATAGTACACTCTATGGGGCTTCAAGGCAAACTAGAGTGCCAAATGCCCAGGCTATGCCCTAACCCATACTAATAGTACACTCTATGGGACTTCAAGGCAAACTAGAGTGCCAAATGCCCAGGCTATGTCCCAACCCATACTAATAGTACACTCTATGGGACTTCAAGGC
>JAIPMN010017739.1:0-16005 GCA_020650975.1 Apostichopus californicus
CAACGGTTGCAAAACATTGACATACATCACATAGCTGGCAATTTTTCATAAAGTTTGAAACATACTTAGTCTTTGACCTTTACCTACAGTATGATGGCATACAGTCAAGTCTAACTCACAACCAAATTAGAGTAATATATGATGTATATATCACGCTCAGTACAGCATGAAATAGATAACGGGCGAACATGTCAAAAATGTTCGACAGTTATAAATTTACGTAAAAAAATTGCCATAACTCAAAATATTTAAAATGTATATGATCCATGTTACTGCACTCAGAATCTTAGCCAGTAGTGGTTTATATAAACCCTGAAAACATCATTTTTTGGTGCACATGGGGCACAGGTGGCAAATTTTAAGAAGTTTGACATACAAAAATGTGATTCATGTGTATGTCAATCTTTTTCAAACGTACCACTATACCCCCATGTGCATCATCAAATGAAGTTTCCATGGTTTTTATAAACTATTACATGGTAGGAATCTGTATACACAAAAAGGACTACATGCACTGTATACTTTTTGAGTTTCGCAATTTTTTGTGGTACATTTATAACGGTCGAACATTTTTGACATACTGTTCGACCGTTACCTATTTCATGCGCTACTAAGCCTGATATGCATCACCTATTGCTCTCGTTTGGTTGTGTGGCAGGTATGACTATATGCCATCATAGGAAAATGTCCAAGACTATATGTTTTAAACTTTATGAAAAATTGCCTGCCATGTGATGTATGTCAATGTGTTACAACCGTTTTATATTTCTGGTGCATGTCAATGTGCACCCGTTATTTTTCCCATAGGATTCCAATGGACCAAAATTTCAAAATTCAAGTATGATGTTAAAACTTTCTATGCTATCTCTCTGCTTCAAATAACTAACACTCATCCTAATAGAACAAAGAAAATACCAATTTCAAAACTGAAAACTCCATGTGTTGATTTTCATGTTGGTTTACTGTGGAAAGGCCCATATACATACTATGTTGTTACAGCACCATACCAAGAATAAACTACATCAGACATGCGGTTGCAGAAATATTGACATTTTAACAATTTTATGGTAAAGCCCCACCCACTCATTAATATTCAAGAGATGGGAACCAAAATCAATATGCATGATAGCCCCACTACACAGAATACAGATTATCTACTGACCCTAACAACATACATAGCAGATAAGACACATTTTACATATCTTTCTTGAGATACGGTGTTTACAAGCTAAGGTGTCACATCCATACACACAACTTGACTGCACAGGTTCCGATGCCAAAAATCAGAACCAAAAATTGGAAAATATCAAAACTTAGGTTAAAATTTCGTCCCTTGTGTTACCACACATAAAAGTTTAGTTTTCAGATGGTAAACTGGCAGCAAAACTTTCCAAATGATACACCTTACCTTACCTTACCTACAACTTACATAAATGAAAAATTAAAAATATTAGAGGGGGAAGGATAGCATTGAGAATTTTTGACAAGGGACGGAATTTGAGTGTGAGGGACAGAATTTGAGTGCGAAGGACGGACTTTCAAACAACAGTTTCATGTGTCATTTTAGCAGTGGATTTCCAGATAACTTATACACATAATATAGTCACATAAATATTAAACTCTGTATTAACCAGCGTTGTCCAGATATTACAGCCCTCCAGAGCCTGTTGCAGACATTTCACTGAAATGTTGTTCATGTGATTCTTCCCAGTTTGGACACTAATAACTTTTCACAGCAACTATGTTTTGAATGTTTTGATTCTATCATTTTGTTGTACATGCATCCTTTTATTGAATCAATTACTTTTAGGTAACTTATTTTACATAATTTATGCAAGTACTACTGAATATGCATCAAATTCTACCCTGGGAGGTATTGGCTTTGACCCCAGTACACAACTTTCAGTAGACTGTGTGAAGTGATGCTTTGAACAGTTTGCTTCATTGCAGTACATTAGTTTCAGTGAAGTAATGCTTCAGTTTGCTTCATTGCAGTAGGCATGAACTTTTCTTCCGCCCAATTGAATTTAGAAGAACTAAGCTTTTGCTTTTAATGTGGATTATGAAGGTCAAGATAGCAGTGTGTATGATACTACTACAGAGCACACAATTTTGTGCACTCAGCCAGTCATGGTTACAGAACGCTTGTTAGGGATTATGTTAGGGGAACCTCATATGTACTGCTTTTGTTCTTTTGACCATACAGCCATTATCACTTGACAATAGCTTTAGTACTGCAAAATTCCATGGTTTGAATAACAAGCAGCAAACAAGCAGTGCATTTTATCAAACAGGGAGGCAATTTGACTTGGATCAGAACTTCCTTCTATCAAAAGCGAAAGCATGAGACGTATATTTAGAAAGAAGTTATTAGAAACAGGAAGGTCGTACTGTTAATTACTATAGCTGAATGACAATGTCTTTGCAAGCAATCAATTATCATATCACCAGGTGGCCACAGGCAAAGAAAGGAAGTTCTTGGGCAATGTCACAGTGCATGTGTAATGTGCATTTATCTTATAGCATGTTCTGTACAGGTTCAGACTTCCGACAGTTTCTTACTCATCACAGCAAGAGTACAGCAAGTACAGCTCTGTACTTTTGAGAGCAGGATCCTGTGGATATTCCAGACGCAAGACTTTGGCCATGGACACAATCTCCTACAACTGTTTGTTATCGGATTGATGCCAAAAAAAAGGATTCAAAACAAAAAATTCAAACACACACAGTAAAAATCGGTTTCAAATTTTTTCAAAACACATTTTATTAAACTAAACTGAACGCTTTTTACCCCTAAATGTAACAAGTAACATCTTATGTAAAATTAAAGAAATATGTCGTTGAATATCAACTAGTAATGATATGTCTTTGACTGCGTGGAGATTTTGAGTCCCCTCGTCACAGATCATAAATTAGCCACCTCACTGTTGAATTGGAAGCCACCCGACGTGTAAGTTGTAATCCATAAGCCCTTGCGGGCTTCTCCCACATTTGTGGTCCCTTAAGCGTCGTAAAAATAACTGATTATTATTATTATTACTACAGTAGCCCATGATATCCTTCTGTTTGTTTGTGCTACCAACATCCACAGTACTTTACTGCTATTGTTAAACTATTTACTACTCTAAGTGCCACATTTTGGTAAACTGTGTAGAAACGTACAGCAACCAACAGTTGTAGTGGTACAGTAGTTGGATGCGTTCCTGTCACAGGAAGTCATTGAGAAGATTTTGACACAACTGCATTAGAAATAGCCAAGGTCAAGCCACATTGCTTCCAAAGTCTGGTTGACCTTGGATGGGTTGACATGCTACAGCCATAGTGTATAGGCTCACCAGTCATAACAAGATTGTAGTGATTATGTGCTTAATTCTATTAATAGCCGTCAATATATTCAAAAGTTGCATTCACAGCAATATAGTTGAAAACGTCAAACTACTGTATGTCAGTATATTAGATTTTTGATTAACACTCACTTCTTTCTCTCTCATGGATCCATGGTAATAGTCCAGCAGATCTGCCTCCATCATCATCATCATGTGTGGATTGGTAGCCATTTTCTTAGGAGCAGGAGGATCTTGACTCCATTTTTTCATCAGATGCCGCATCTGTTGGCAGATTTTACTTCTTCCCTCAGAAGACTGTACGGAAGGTCCAGTAGTAGAGTTGTATCTGCCAATAGTCTGGAATAGAAAGAAGTTAAAGAACTGACCAGTTTTAAAGTCTGTCAGCTTTGAAAATCACAAAATAAATCAACTTGATGAATATATCAGGTTTTCTTGTCAAAATTTCACAGAAAAAAAAAACAGACATGATATTAAAGACTGTAAAGTCCTTGAAAAGTTGTGTGCAATCGCTTGATGATAACTATAATGAACTACCAAACATATTGACTGTACTGCTAAAAACATAAATCAAATAAGATAGACCTACCATCCTAAATAATGACAGGTTCTTGAATTTACTACAGTATGGTGGTGTCGAATACATAGTAAAAAGTGTAACCATTATGATGTGCCTTTTGACCTACAAGAGTTGTATGACAGGTCATCAGGTCATCACACATGTCATCACATGTCATCATGTCATGTCACACATGTCACACATGTCATCACACAGGTCATCACACATGTAATTGCACAGTTAATCTAATATTAATACATCACATAATTATGATATATGTTGCATAACGGTCAAAGTACTACTATGTACAATTTCCATTGAAGATGTACAGTACATGGCAGTTTTATACACTTCATAAGAGATAAAATCCAAAGTTTTCAAAACTACTACTCAAATTTAAAACTGTTGGCTTCATCAAGGAATGAAGCAGGATAGAACTTATTGATACAAGACAAACTGTCTACTGTAGTCCTTGTTAATATGACAGATGTTAAGTACCATAGATGACACACAAAGTTACTACTTCATGTGCTGAAGTGTGCTGTCAACAAGATCTGTATTGATTGCGAGTGAAGAGGTTGCTCACTACAGCTAGCTTTGCATTTGATTATCTCTCATGGTCATTAATTACAGTAGTGTTTTATATTCATGATTGAGGGACAAGTCGCTAAGTGCTAACCAGATTGTTTGAGAGTTGTAGGGGTGCAAACCTGATGAACAATATTTCTTAGTGAATACATTTTCCATAATTGTCATTCTACATTCATGTGTGCTATGTTTGTTCATGGTCTCCAGTACTTGTACAGTAGAATGACTCTTAGAGGTAATTACAAAGTCAATTTGCCTCAACCAGAAATGAAAAATATTCATTGTGGTTTTCATGATGTAATTAGTTACATATTTGCAGCATCTGATATCTTCTTAAAGGAATTTTTAAGCGGCTGTCTGTTGGGTATACGAAAAAACATTCTGTAATTTTTTCATCGCCATTCCTAATTCGGGGATTTTCCATCCTTTGATTCAGGAGAAGTGAATTTTTGAACCTCGGGCCAACTTAATCTAATATATTTTTGTACACTGGAGAACGATGAACTATTGTAAAGTCATTGCGGCACTTCGTTTCGGGGACCACAAGTTGACTGAAGTCAATCTCTTACATTCATATTTAACATCCATGATTATGAATTGTCAACAACTCTGTAACTGGATGACATATATTAATCTAGGAGTGACTCCAACCGGTAACCTTATGATTGGAAGGACCTTCTGTCATTCTCAACAAATGACAATAAAAATATTGATCTTTATATGATGAAAAAAAAAACAATAAGATGAGAGCCTTCTACTTTAGAAAGTAATGTTCCTCATGATTTGTGTTGACAAAATCTGAAGTTTGGCACTATTTTTATAACATTTTTGGCTTATTAGTTTCCTTAACGAGGTGCAGTACATGATGCTATCAAAGATTCTAGAAAGTTCACACCACGCAAGCCTAAAAAAAATAACGATTTGTATGAATAGTTACCCAATTTGCAGTTTGTATTTATGTTCAGAAAAACAAAACATTTTTATCCCAATTTAAGTAAAAGAATGTAACATGAATCAGAACAACATTAGTTGCCAATAACTAACACTAGATCTACACTCATTTCCTGTACCTTGGCATACCTCTAGATGTACATAGGGGAGGGTATAGATCTTAGGTGGATGCAGGGCCTGGGAGAGAGTGATGGGGCATATGGTATGGGATAAACTGGGGTGCAGCAGGGAGCTGCCAGGGGGATAAAGCTTAATTGGATCCAATCTCCCATCCCATCCCTCCCCACTCCAAAGCTGCAGCGTCTCACAAAGTGTCAGTAACCGGAATTATTCTGAAAATGAAAGATGACTGGAGAGAGCAACACATGCAACTCCAAATGTACTTCAATTGAGTATTAAACCCATCCACTCAGACAATAGGCTTTCATTATTGATGGGCAACATTATCAAGCATACTCTGATATTTGTTAATGGGAGGGCTAAAAGACTGGTTGAATAAACAAGTACAGGGCTGTACAGTAGCAAATAACATCTACTGCTGAAATTAACTTCATGTATTCATATTCTAACATTCTCAAGATTACCTCTGACTAAGCTCTAATGTTTCTAGTCTTCATCAACTGTTTCAGGCTAGCTTTCTGACAATGTGAGGGAGCTTCTCAGAGAGAAGGTATAACTTTTGTGTCCCCTACCAAACCAAACCCCCCTGCCATAAAGTTCCATCCCCAGATCAGATTCAAATGGTAGCAGTTACTATTTGTGTCTTTGGATCCGCCTTGACCTCAAATGACTTTCATTTTACCATTATTTATGTACACATTAATGAAGTCACTAACATCCATAACACAAACTTGGACAACTTTCTTCAGGAATGCATAAGATATTACATTAGTAAATGTTGACAATATCATGTAATTAGCATGTCTTAAGATATTAAACTATGTTGTGTTTGATACAGAAATTGTTAACCCCCTATACAATAGTATGTGTACTTGAAGCTTTGGTTAGTACCATTAGTTGATAGGGGTCATGTAATTGACTTTAAATAAAAACAATATGGAAATATATATATTACTAAAATAACTGCTTGCAGGGCAGAATACATATAAGAAACACATATTTTTATGTTCTACTACTCAAATATATATTAAATGCCAACCTTATGCATTATGAGTAGAACCCCTGTGACAAATCTTACGTGGTTCATATTAATAGGTTCACATTCCTTTCCGGAAACATATTTCATACTGTAGTTTTGATTCTTAATGAAACTATCATGGCCTCCAATGATGGAGGCTATGCCAACACTAGTATGGGATTTAAGTGTGGAGAGCACACACGGCACAACCTCAGCAACAGCAACTAAACAATTTTCTTTTCTTTCTGTTCCAATTTTGTTGCAAAGACCTTTTATGAATGAAGCTATTGTGGGGCTTCAATGATGGCAGATATGGCAACTCTGAGGTTTGAGTGTGAAAAGCACACAAGAAAGTTCTCAGAAACAGCAACAAAGCAAGATTGACACTGTAACCTAGAAACAGTCATCAGAGAATGTTAAAGGTCAAGGGACATATATAGAGTTGACTTTCAATAATTATGTAAAACTTAACAATTCTATTGTCAAGAAAACCCCAACTCCTGTCCATTTTCCATCTCCAAATGAATAGAAATTGGTAACAAGTACTATTAAGTAATAGTTTTCGTGACGTCCTGGGGGGAAGCGCAGAAGAGGGCAAACTTGAACTGTTCTGCGCAGTGTATTGAGAAATCTGTAACTAGCAAAAATAATACCTTCCTCAACAGTCTGTTTCAAGAAAGTTCAGATTAGGATTTAGATAAAAAATCACAGATTGTAACATAAGACATCAAACAAAACATTGAACGACATCTTTTTTCAAAAATTCCTTGCATTTTCCTCCTATCAAGCAACAAAAACTTTGCAAATATCCGCTAAATTGCCTCGGTTAGGAATAACAGAAAACAAATGAAGTCATATATTTACCAAGTCGAAACTGTATGATATCATCGCGGGGAACTGCTTACTGCTACCACATACTGTACAGATGGTGTACACGCACTAATGCGCATACACAGCATGCATAGCTAGCTCACACATATTGCAAAATGGCGGCCGGTTGCACTGAATGTAAATTTAATGATCATAGGGTTTTGGATTCAGATAGCGATAGCGAAGAAGGCCGAGAAATGGAGGACATGTTTGACAATCGTGGGGAAGTTTTTCCCGACATGTTAGAACCGGAGACCAACGAAGAGGACCTTGATCGGACAGTGATGTTGAAATTGCTCGTATTGACAGAACACAATATGTTTGGCCTAGCGTACTATAAGCTAGTTGTGTGACTGGTTAGGACTGGTTAGATCCGATATTGTTACCTAACTTTCCCCATGATAGAAATAACTCGTAAATAAATCTTGGTCTTATAGGTAGCTAGGCTAGCCTAGTGCAGTGTTACTGAGCTATCAGTTTTAGACGAACACGAAACTTGCGCTAATCTCGGTACTGTTGTGCACCCATTTTCAGATGATATTTTGTTGATTGTCCGTGACGTATTGTTTATGTCTTGGAACTTGGTTAGCACATTTTGCCTATTTAGTTTTGGTCACAGTGGTAGTTCCCCCCATGACGTCTATCATCTTAGGTGATGAGCTTAGTAATTAACTAAATTAAAACAGCAAAGAAACAATCGTGGAACACCAAATTTGGTGTATAGTGTTTTGATATAGCTCTTCTCAATCTGTGAAAGTTTGAAGGGAATCTGCTACGTGTCGCTTGACCTTTAAAGAAGACCGAAAGATTAAGACATTACAGAGGGCACAGGAAGGAATTTATTTTAAAGAAAGATGGAGTTGTGTGTCATTTTTAGATCTCAATTATGGACTAGAAATGCAGGTCAATTCCAGATAAATAGGCCGAATACTCCAACTTAAAATTTCTCCTTCATTATAAATGTTTTATTTTGAAATTTCGACACATTTTTAAGTTTCAAATGAAATTACATTCAGAATCACACACAGGCATGTACCTCTTAACGATAATGAGTTATGACCTTCATGAATATTTAATTAGATATACAAATATACAAATTGTTTGAATGTATTGTCAAATACCATGTATAATTACTTAAACTTTTATCCTGTCAAATATAATTGTAGGTCAAGATTCATATCTAACCTAGTGTGCAAAATATCAAGCCATTGGGAAGAAGGATGGTCAAGTTACTGTACATGTTGAATCAAAGTTATGAAAACTTTCTAACTGACCATTTTGAACACACTCATTAATATTCATGAATTGAATAAAAATAAGTGTTACTATTCTAGAATTACAACTATACAGTATATGAACTTCCATAAAAGGGATCAATGCAACTAAAAATTCAGGGTAGAAATTAAATCAAGTTACTCAAGATAGAGTTTGGGCCATGAAAACACACAACTTGGTCCAGTCTAAACCCTAGTCACCTTACTTGTATTTAGTATCACCAGTCCCTTGGAAAGGGAATGGATATTTTTTTCTACCATAATCAGATTAAAGGTTGTCAAGCAATCTACTGAGTGACCACATGATGTTTTCTGAACATAACAATTTTATGCACTTTTCCAATCTTCTGCAAAGTAGACATTGTAATATTTTGAACTAAGACTATGTCTTCATTATCTGAAAAGAAAGACAACTTCTCAAGCTGGTTACTTGCATTTTTCGGGAGTTTAAGCATTGAACAGGATCAAAAGGAACTTAAAAATACCATGATTTAAGTCTTACCAAAACTTTAATGAGGTTTCCATTTTGCATACTTAGTGCAGTGAAAGCATTCAGATTGGCATAAGAGACAGATGAATGCTAACCTTAAATTATTTAACCAGAAGGTTATTGAAGTGATGTCAATTAGCATACATGTAAATACTCAACCCACACACAGATCATAAACTGTTTATGCATGTGACCTGACCAACATGTTATTGACCTGTCAGACTTACTGTAAGTAAAGGTCTCACAATGATGGCTAAGAGATGTGCTCTCACAGCTATTGTTAACTATGATTGTAATTTAAATCCATTGAACCCTTTATGGGCCGTACAGAACCCTCCCTTTAATCTGACATACTCACAGGCAGTCACTTCTGTGTTACAGTAAGTACTGTGTACAGTAAGTACTGTGTTATGGAAATGGAGGTAATGTTCATGGATGGATTGATTGGTGGATGGCCGGTGGGTGGGTGGGGTGGGTGGATAGATGGGTGGATGGATTGGTGGGTGGATGGATTGATGGGTGGGTGGGTGGATTGATGGGTGGATGGATAGATGGGTGGATGGATTGGTGGGTGGATGGATTGATGGGTGGGTGGATTAATGGGTGGATAGATTGATGGGTGGATGGATGGATGGACGGATTGATGGATGGATGGGTGGATGAATGGATGGAAATAAAATGGTGACTGCCAAAGGTGTCCTTAGGAGTTTCCTTATCCTTCATTGCAACCAGTCAGCATTAATACACTATTGAAGAAGGTTCATGCTTTGTTTCATGGATTTAGTAGACATTTATGGACTGCCAACTAGTCCAAATAACACACAGAGGCCTCAACAAATATGCTGGTCAATGTATTATAACCTTTCCAGTTGTTCATGGTTTCATTATGGCTTATGGACAGCCTCAACTGTCCCTCTTTCACCCCCTTTGCCGAAAAAAACCACCTCCCTAGCTCAGAAGAAAAGGATGAACATTTTCTTTGTAGTTACACCATATGCAGACTGTATGCCACAACCGCAACGGGATCATCAAATGTAACAAGTTGTACAATAGAGTAACCAGGTTTAGGAATTATGGCAGTCTATTACTAAATTACAACAATTTTGTTAAAAAATAGTTAACATGTTATTTTCAAAATTTGACTGCCCTTACAGTTACAGTTAGTCATTTATTTGAAAACATTATGCAAATTTTTAACCGCCTGGTGCAATGCTTTTTACAGAGCCTCAATAACTGTAATGTACTCTAAGTGTAGGGAAGGCTCACTGCTCTTCATGTGGCCAAATCCTAATATCTATTCAGCTCAACTTAACTCACATTTCATGAAATTTAATACAACATAATATTGAAAACTTAATGATCACTGTATGCTTGAGAATTGCCATCAGTATGGTCCATTGCCTTCGACATGCCATCAACACATACAATACTTCAGTTAGGTGTAACTTCAAACTCTAACTTAGTGTACATATTTGGTCTTTGCTGAGAACAATGTAATGAATGAAAATGGTGTTAACAAAACTAGTTACTGTACAATCTGTAAGTGATGTTTGTGTAGAGGCTAACCACACTTGACAGAATAAACTGACATCAAAAGCTGAACTTAGGCAACCAGGATATGATATCAAGGAATAGTCCAGGCGTTTCCCTATTTATTTTTTGCAAACAACCCTTTCATTGCCCCCAGTATTGTCACTAACATATATGCCCACCAAAAGTAAGTGATGAACAGAGTAAAACATCCACAACAAAATAGCTTGGCTTCTGTAGCATTAGGGCTTCTCTAGTACTAGGCATATACTATACTGTAGCTAGGTGTGCAAGTCCTAAGCCTATACAGTAACTCACTGAAACTTTGAGCTGCTACTTGATTAGCGACTTCGTACATTTTTGTATTTGTGTTAAAAATGTTTAACTCACAAAGTATCCCCTACTTCTCCTAAATTGTCCCCTAAAAATTGCAACCTCCATTTTGATGTATTGTCGATGGCCATCCTACTCATAGGCTAGATTTATATGTTACATAGACTGGCCTAGATTCTGAATGATGAAAGCAGTACCTTGGTAAACTTAAAGCAAGGTGAAGTTGTAAACTGCTCTTTGTCAATGACCAATCTCAATAGGAATTAACTGTGTAATCTGCAGATCTGTGCTATTTGCACCTGCATTATGTACGGGAATTTTTCATGTGCAGAAGTGGTTCACGAACATAACAGAGCATTTATAAACATACACCGAAAACATCATTCGAAAACTAATTCAGACAGGGAAACATTATTACAGCTGGGAACGGTTTGAGCTTCTCATCTCATATGTCTTCTTCTTTCCTAGAGGCAAATAAGGCCTCAACAGAGCGTCTCCATTCATCTCGGTCGGCAGCTGCGTTTCTGGCCTCATTCCAGGATCGCCAACCAGTCCTCTCTCTCTCTTTGTCTAGCTTCTTTTGCAATACTTTCGACCCACTGCCTCTTGTAAACCTCTAATAAACCTCTTCACTTCTCTGTCTTTCTCTTTATAGTCGTCTTCTCTTTACAGGGAACGGTTTGAGTTTAAGAAGTACATACAGTGTTTTGAAGACATTTATAAATATATTGTGTTCATATATTTATTTCACAACCAATTAAAAAGGTTTATTGAACATTATTATCAAGACAGCTTGGTTATGCGCAGGCAACCCCTAAACAGTCGTGTATGATACTAGCGGCCCAAGTAGACTACTAACAATAAACAGGTGGATATCCCCAACTGTTAAAATATAAGAGCATTAAATTACTGCAATAAATAAAACTTTAACAAGTTGCGACCACTTTATTCCGAGTTTCACGATATTAAAATTCCTAACCTTTATTGAGTTGATGTACAGAAAATCAAATCCACAATACACAATTATCTGTCATTTTGGTAAACCATTTTCGAAGACAAAGCATGGAACTGCCGAGTTGGTTCGGCTTCACTGTGCCATACAATAACAACGGTAGGATAACATACTGTGCCATACAATAACAACGGTAGGATAACATACTGTGCCTACAATAACAATGGTAGGATAACATTAGGTTCATTAAAACACAAAAATGTGAAGAATAAAACGTTTCTTGTCAGAATACCAATGCATTTAAAGTGGCCAAACACCTCTTAAATTATATCTTTGGGCACTTTCTACATGCCATCGGTCATAGTTCGCAATTTATTTACAACCAATTAAGGAGTTCTGAGACAAGTTTGCTCTTATCGCTGCCATGAGTTTTAGCAAACAGTTAACAGATTTTCACACAACACCAGTTGCGAATGGAAGATTGATGCTTTTTCAACCTTACATTTTCATTGCGTAAAAGAACGCTTTGATTTAGGCAGTGTTATGAGTAAAAGTGACATATTTTGCGCACCATTGTGCAGCTAAAAGACAAGGTCAATTATGGGGAAAATGTAGTTAGTCACGCTGGGAGGTACTGTATAGGCTAAGGACTCGCACACACCTAGCTACTGTATAGTATATATATGCCTAGTACTAGAGGAGCTCTAGGGGGTGAGGTGGGGGGGGGGGAGAAAGAGTGAAAAAGAAGAAAAAAAGATGGGTAAACCAAAGTAAAATTTTACATGAAAAGTTTCAGAAACTATTTAAGGAAATTAATCAGAAAGCAGTGACTCAGTTTCAATCGCAACGAGTACGGTAATGATGGTTCCCAACCTAATCACAAGGGCAATGTCAATGGTTACTGTAGCACACTACAAGGTATGTATGTCACACGGACAGCACGGCCCAGCATTGCTGTTATGTTGACGTTATAATCATCCTCGCAGGAAATGTTTTAACATTTTATTTGCATTCCACATTTATTTCTAGTTTTCTTGTACGTTAGTAAACGCAGACTGAGTAAAGTGTTTCTTTCCTATTAGTTTGACTTCAGTTCGAACGATTTTCTTTTTTACCTTCCCCAGTGTTTCATTTGTTATATGATTTGGCTATCACACATATTATAATTTCTATACAACTTCTCTGTGTAAAGTGTGAAGTATCGCTGCTCTCGGACGAAAGACCACAGAGCAAACTTATAGTTGACCTTTGTACCGATTGTTACTTATAAATGTACACATGGCAGCAGTGGTCTAATCGAACATGCACCTGTGCTATCCATAGGATGTAATACAGAATTGCTGTTCAAGTATGATGTACTAGATTAGACCATTTTAGATCAAGGGAAGAGGAAAGTGCTAACTGGGTCATTGCAGAATTGCAAAACAAGTTCCAACAACTGACTCATGCATCGATTTGGTCCTAACCATGTGGCCCCTCAACATATTCCAAGAAACTTTCAAGCCAAACATACCTACTCCTACTTGTACAATTCATGAAAAGGGAAGGACGCAACCAATTTTTAGAGGGTGTCGATCTAGTGTGATGAGAAACTTTTCTGGTAGCATGCCAAGATTTTCGTAACTTAAAAACGCAGAGCACAAGAACTGTAGTCTTTTATGTAGGTCACAGCCCAACATAATACCACTGCAGTTGTTATGTATTGCACATGCTATTCAGTGTGTGGCAGTCTAGAAACAGCAATTTAGAAACTGCATAGTATTGCCGAACGATGTGTGTTTTATAATTTACCGGAAATTTCGAACGTCTTCAAGCTTTTCATTCTTTTCATTTAATAACATTTAATCATAATGTAGCTTACTCTAACTTGTCATTTTCATCAGTTTCGTGACAATGTAAATTCAAAAAGTTGTCAGCATTTTGCATCCGCACAGGTCTACAAACTTTTTTATTGCCAGACACGCAAAATACCAAACTTTTTCCAGGCTTCACCCCCTGCACCATGACAAGGGGTTCTACCCCTTGACCCAACGAGGGGTTCCACCCCTTGACCCCACTGGGGCCCTACAGAGCCAAATTCTTTGCACCCTTCGCATGCTCGGTGTGTTAGCCGTGCGAACACTGGCAGGATATCAGCAAGTGTTTGCAGGAAATCAAACAAGGCTTTTTCAACACTGTATTGGAGAATGTTTCAGTTTTGTTTAACCCAACTACGAAGCCAAAACCAACTGATTACTATAGAGAAAGCAATAATAAAATTGGAACTTGGCTTTGGGATTGACTTCAAACACTGCAATACGACTACGACTCAGGCCTAGCCTAGGTAATATACTAGGAAATTGGGGTAAGTGTTACTTATTTTAGGTAGCCTAGGCCTAGTTATGTCTTGCTCCTGACCAATGAACTAGTTCCTTGGCCCTAAACATTAACGTGCATGTTAAAATGTATGACCTTACTTTCTAGTCCTAACGTTAGGTCTCATTTTTAGGTTGATGCCTAGGCCCTAGCATATGCTCCCGTAAGCACTTCTAAGTTCTATAGTATAGGCTAAGTACCTAGGACAGTATTCAGTTTTGAAAGAATATTAAACTCACTCAGTCAAGTAAGTAGCCAACGAGCAGGTCCAGATAGGCGCTTTTAAGTTGTTATCGCAATAGTATTCAGCAAACATTAAAATGGTAAAATATGTTGTGTCCGTGTACCTACGTCCTTTCAATAGACGCAGGACCAACACAACCGATGTTAGGCTACTACTAGTACTACTAGCATACTAACTACCACTAGTTACGCTCGACTAGCTAAGTTAACGGAGGTTGTTGATTTTTGTCCTGAGCCATAATAATATCATATCCATGTATGGCTCTGCAGTTGTCGGTTGAAGAAAGGTGGCGTTCTTGCCCTTTAATGTCCCCTAGAAGTTAAGCGTCTACCATCGACTTATCACTGCAGAAGGAGGAATGCTTTCAGACTAAAGTACAGTAGCTTCGCCGATATGGCAAGCCGTTTTACATTTTATTCGATATTTGATGATAAAAGCAATTATTTGCTGATATCAGCAAAATGTAACTAATATATTACCAATTAACTGCTTATATCATCAAATTATTTGATGATATCATCTGATAAATTGCTGATCAACAAATATTTGCTGATATTGGGGAATTATTTGGTGATATCAACATATGATTGCTAATATCAGCAAATGAATTAGCTAAATACCAAAAAATCAGTTGGTGATATCAGCAATTCGTTGTTGATATCAGCGATTCCAACATAACACTAATTTGTTTGCTGATATCAACAAATCAATTGATGATATCAGTAATTATTTTAATATCATCAGCAAATGAACCGTAAATATCACTAATACATGCTTTGTTGATATCAATAAATCAATTGCTGATATCAGTAATTCAACCGTGACGATGATATCAGTAATTCAACCATATCAACCCGTCTTACAACAAACATATGCGCAAGCATGTGTACTGTACAAAATGACAGTGACGAGACAACACGGGATCGACGTAACTTCAACCATCGCGATTGCAGTGGATGATGAGGCACACATCGTTCTTTACAAAATTTCTCGGATCTTAGGCGACGTAGAGAGGATCTTAAATTAACTGACAATGACAATGTTCTGAAGGGAAAGATCGGCTTTGCCAAACAAAAAGAAATTTTATAAAGAAAAAAAAAAGATCACTTTTTTTTATATAAAAAGGATAACTGTCGGACAACATCGAAATCATCAGTATCTGCCTCCGAACTAGACCCAGCAACAGTGGCGTAGGAAGGTACTTTTGAGTGGGGAGGGGGGCTGAAGACTGATGGCCGGCCTGGTGGAGGGGTTTAAGGGGAGGGGGTTTCCCCCTCCCCTTTGGAATTTTTTTGCATTTCCAGGTGGCCTCAGATGCAATTTGGTGCAATATAGCACACTTCAAACACCCACTCCATTTTGTAAATAATTTTGCAT
>JAIPMN010017741.1:0-18946 GCA_020650975.1 Apostichopus californicus
ACTGCTCTTCAGTTTGGTCTGGTACTTTCAATACTAACCTTAATAAGCTTGTCATTCTCCAAAAACGGGCTGTGAGGCACATGACGTCTTCAGCTCCACGTGATAATACAAGTCATTTATTCTCCTCCTTAAACGTGCTCAAGTTCACTGATCTCATTTCTTTAAATGTTCTGACGTTTACTTACCGTGCTATGAACAATCTGCTTCCAAGTTCTTTTGCTAGGCTTTTATACAATTGTTCACTCTATTCACAATTATAATACTAGACAAGCTGGTCATTTACGTGCTTCTTTTTGTCGTTATTCAAAGAGCATGCAAAGCCTCCGATATCGATCTACTTCTTTGTGGAACAATCTTCCGATCAACTTGAAATCCTATACTTCCGTGGCTTCGTTCAGGCGACATCTGAAAAATTACTATGAAAGCCTTTATTGATTGTATCCGTTGTAAGGGGTGGGAGTTGGTGGTGGTGGTTGGGGGCGGGGGGGGGGGTAGTGTTAAAGTGTTATATGTCTTATTTGTTAAGGTTATCTGTTTTTTTTGGGGGGGGGGTTCTTTTTTAGGTGTTAAGGTTTTCTATTTTCTTTGATGGGAGTACTCTATTCGATTAAGCCCACAAGGGTTTCTTAGTTTACTTCCTTTCACATATTTTACTTATTTGCAGTTATATTGTCTTGTTCACCTTGTATTACTATGTGTTGAAACAAATAAATCATCATCATCATCATCATCATCATCATCATCAATAATGAAGCAGAGAACAAGATAACAGGCCCGACGAACTTGTACGGAACCTGCTCTAGCTGAGACGAAGTATGATTCAGGCCAGAGGGGTAAGAGAAATGTTAGCCAGAGGGCTTACAATGTAAAGGCTAAGCAAAGAGACAACAGTAGCTCAGAAAATGAGAGTGTTGGGTTGGTAGTATGCCACGTGGTGTCAGCTAATGCCGGTGGTCCATTAGACAGCTGGATCGTGGACCCAGGAGCAACCTGTTACATGTGTAAAGATGATAAGCTGTTCGTTGAACTTGATAGCCTGAAACAGTCATGTTAGTGGGGAAGATGGACACCCACTGCAAGCGGCAGGGCACGGAGTTGTTGAGTTGGAAGTTAACTTGTCAAACGGCGAAAGAAGGGAATACAAACTACACGATGTGTTGTACGTGCCGATACTGTCTTATTACTTGCTCAGCGTGTCAAAGCAACAGAATCTGTGAAGATGACCAGATGCACTAAGGCTGGTTGTGAAATACTGAATGTACAATGGTTCTCTCAGAAGTTTGGAATAGATTATGACGCAACCTTTTGATGGACGTGGCAACTGCCTTCTTAAATGGTAACCTCGAAGAGGAGGTGTTCTTGAAAAAGTCAGATAGTTTAGTCGCCAATGGCCAAAAACAGCGAGTTTGCAAGATTAGACGAATCATTATGGCCTGAAGCAGTCACCCTGATGTTGAAATTCTGTACTACATAGCAACTGATCAAGATGGGCTTTGTGCTGATAAACAGTATCCCTGCCTCTACATAGCCTCAGAAGGAGAGATGTTTATCATTGCTGTAATTTATATTGACGGTATTCGCTTGGCTGGAAAGAATGATGAACGAATGGAACAAGTCAAGTCACTCTCGCCGATCAGTTTGAAGTGTATAGATATGCGAGAACTCCAGTATTTCTGGGGAGTGAATGTCATTCAGGACCATGAGAGATGACAAATTTGGATTCGTCAACCGGCATATGCCGAGAAAGTCTTACACAAATTCGGCATGGAAAATGCCAAAATAGTTGCCACCCCAGTCGACTCCAGCGCAACATACGAGTGTGCTAGTGTAGATCAAGGACTGCACCAATCTGCATTGAGCAGTGTGGCAAGGTTCAGTGCCAACACAACCCAGCGTTACTGAACTGCCATCAAACGTAATACGCGTCATCTTAAAGATACTCTGAAATTTGGTCTAATGTACAGCAAAGATGGCCCAAAAGACGTCATTGGATACTTAGATGCTGACAGGGCAGGAGATATCGATGACCGAAAGTCAACCTCGGGCTAATTGTTTCAGACGAGGGGAACTGCAATCGGTTGGAAAAGCAAACAAGTGTTGCACTCTCTACTGCGGAAGCCGAAAACATGGCATTTGCGAGTGCTGCACAAGAAGTAGTTTGGTTGCGGAGACTAAACAAGAGTGAACCAACCTCTGTTACCGTCATCTTTTAAGATAACCAGTCTTACATTCACATGGCAAAAAAGTTCGTAGTTGCATGGAAGAGTACATAGACATTAACTACCAGTTTATTCACCAACAAGTGTAAGTGTAAGTTGTAATCCATAAGCTCTTGCGGGTTTCTCCCACATTTGTGGTCGCTTAAGCGTTGTAAAAATAACTGCCTGATTATTATTATTATTAAGTTCAGAGAGCTAGAAACGTGAAGCTCGAGTGTTGCAGAACGGAGGAGATGTTGGCGGATATGCTCAAGAAAGGATCGCATGGGGACGAATGTAAACAACGTTTGGAGATGGCTGGGGTCAAAGAACTGACTGGACATTCCACCGGCAAGTGAAAAGGAATGTTAAAATATCAAAGTCGTTCACTCTTGTCGGACTATATGTGTACTGTATCTTTGTGTTATGCGTTAGTGGTAGTTTTGTTGTATATATGTGTTGTATGTGAACCCTCAAGAAATTACTTTTGATGTACACTGTGATGTCTAAGAGATGTGCGTGATACGTACTGTAGCCTGCTGGGACAGTTTCAAGCCTGTAATATCATAGAATAAAGTTCAGTACAAAGTGAAGAGAAACCCAATTGACTGATTCGTGTCTAGCTAGTTAACCGCTAGATTCCAGTGCTTGGCCAACACATATAACAGTTATATTAATACAGTAAAGCTAACTCCTCAAACAACATGACAGTTACCCGATATAAAATTTGTAGCTCTTATATTTAAATTACGAGAATCAAGCATCACAATGTGTATGAATTATTCACAATTATAGTAAGCTCCTTGGCAGCATACCAAAAGCTACAGCATTAACTACTTTGCAAGTTAGAGTTTCAAAATACTGACGGTAAAAACGCACTGACGTGACCAAACAGATAACATACAATATTCCAAATCTAAATGATTTGAAGCCAGGCAATTTCGTTGGGCGAAACCGATCTGTTGAGTGTCTGAGCTTTTGCTCACATATTAATTGCGTTAAATGCAAAATGACTGACTAGATATTGGACTAAGATTATGTGATATTTTGCATTTTGGCATTTGGCAAACAGCTAGCGTGATAATAGTAAACAAAGCACCACTGGAGCTGGTTGCCACACGTTTGGTACGTAAGTCAATGGTGGAACAAAAAGCACCATTTCCATAGCCAGGCATCACATGATTAATTACCTCCATTAACCTTCTGTGAAAATTATGGCCCCACACAACCTTATCGCATACACGCCCAACAAGCTAAAATTAAGTTAAAACTCTCACTGTTGTTTAGTATCCTTCAATAGCATATAAAATCTCGGAAACACTAACATGGCAGTCATGTATCATTATTGTCCCACATGTTTTAATTGGTCAAGATAAGTTTGAAGGACTGTATCGAAATTTTCAATACGTAATTATTGCAAATATATATATCATTTCTGTTATCGTAGAATTCCCCATGTATTCCACTGAAGACAACATTAGATAAATATATTATTTGAGAACTAGATGCTATACGACATATGTGTTAAAATAAGAATACATTGGTGTTCACTGGGATTGTATACGTTTCACAGCCCTTTAGCGGTGTAGTTCAAATTTGCACTGCAGCAGTACTGGGCCGAAAAAATAGGAAAGTAGTCCTGGCGTGATATTACTAAGAAAAAAGTAGTGCTAGACTGAAATTACTAAGCCTAAGCCGGAATTCCAAAGTAAACTTGTGGTGTCAGCCTTTCTTCCCGATTTAGTTTGTAACACAAACTACACGCAATCCCTGTTTCATGGTAATAATGAACTATTGCAGGTAGGCTACAACCATTGAACAACAGTTGGATACTAATGAAGATTGGCAGCTATAAAACGAGATGGCATGCACTCGCACTCGGTAGTTAAGAACAGAATATTGTCAACTGGGGAGTATTCCACGATCAGGGTGATGCTACTGCAAACAGAGGTACATGATAATCTTTACCTATCATTGTCTAAGTTTTCGTCAGCATCATATTGATTAGCTTTTACTGTGTTGTTTGTACTGTGTGCATAATACATATATACGTACCTATATATGTAGAGTACACATTCAGAGGAAAAAACGTAGTTTCCTTGACGTCTCAAGTTGCAGATCGACGAAGACAACTGTGAGTGGAAGGGTTTGTTGATTGATTTTTCTCTTTAACCTTACCTCAGTAGCGTATGTCCTGTTCTATCAGTTCATTTATCGTCCAGTTTGGTAGCCTGTTCGTTTCACGTCGTGACTGATGGTTCTTCAAATTAACTAGTCAGAGGCTTTGACCAAATCTTTGATCCGATAGTCCTTATAAAAAAAACTTCTGTTTCATAATCTTTCATTGAAATGGACAAATAATAAGTACTTTAGAATAAGCAATATCACCTGACGTCGAATTTAGATACCGTAAGCTTATTAATCAGAACAAAGAGTGATTGACGTGTGGACAAAGAAGAATCTGAAGAGGTGTTTCGAACAGAACCTACAGTTTCTGTCCAGTATCTTACACAACAGAATATTGAACATAAACTATATAACATTTAGCCAACTTAAATTGATACAGCTAGACAGATACAGGCCTGTATTACACCGATGGATGTAGCATAATAGTTAACGAACTTAACTCGTTACATCAATGTTGACACATGTACCTTTATTACTTGGATGGATATCTACGCGACAGGCGCTGAATCAACGTCACGTTTATAAATTATTATCAAGTTGTCCCAAAGCTGACTTTTACATACTAATGTTAATCCTTACAAATTAAAATATGGATAACATTTTCCAGTGAACAACCAATCTTTGTCAGTGCTTTCTGTGAGTTATTGTTGTGAAAAGCAGCAGGAAGCAGGTAGTAACGCCGACATGCATGGCAAAGGGATAAGCCAAGGCTTTCGCCGGATCTTATCAAACAATGATTCAACGGAAGCTGACGAAAAGTGGATATTCGATGACATTAACCAACGAATTATTGTAGCTTCGTTACTTTTGATCATCACTGTATTCGGACTCATAGGAAATATACTAACGGTTGTTGCTGTGATGCTGTCCAAGAAACTTCAGACCGTTGCCAACGTGTTTGTTCTAAATTTGACGATTGCAGCTGGGTTATCGTGTACGACTCTGCCATTTACCATTGTAAACATGATTGCTAACACCGAGAGTGGTGTTCTCAACATGCAACTGTGCAGTTATTCAGGTATTATGAGCTACATTAGCTTTTCTGGGACCAATGTAGCGCATGCTCTTATTGCATTCGACAGGTTTTACAGGATTACGAAACCGCAATACAAATATAGTCGAATGTTTACAAAATTCCGTGTTCTGATAATGCTATGTACAGCTTGGTTGTATGCGAGCTTTTCAGTTATTTGGGCAGTGGTAACTCAGGTTCCATTTAGCTACAGCAAAAAATACCGAATTTGCTTGCCAGATATCCTCGACGCTAAAGTGGCCACTCTTAGCATCGTTAGAGCCACAACCATTGATTTGTTTATTTTAATTTTAGTATTTATATGTTACACCGCCATACTTATCTATATCTATCGTCATAACAAAATATTATTAAGTATGTTACAGTCAAGTATTGAAAAGAGACATTCACCAAGTAGTCCTAAAGTTATAGAAAATAGCAAAGACGATCTCAAATCAGCGGTCTTCACTTACGAGGAGGATGATAATAATGACGAATACAACACAAATGAAACTTACAGAGATAAAGTGAAAATACGGAAGAAGTCTCCTAAAATATCTACCATGTCTTCACACAATCAAAATTTACGCGAGACTCTTAATGCACGTCAAGTTAAAATCACAATTAACATGTTTATTGTTGTTGCTGCG
This sequence comes from Apostichopus californicus, assembly GCA_020650975.1. Classification (NCBI taxonomy): domain Eukaryota; kingdom Metazoa; phylum Echinodermata; class Holothuroidea; order Aspidochirotida; family Stichopodidae; genus Apostichopus; species Apostichopus californicus. Next base: position 6,048 of record JAIPMN010017741.1, read on the forward strand.
TACCTAATATGCATCACTCCGTATATGGTCTGCTTAATAGCAGAGGTGTTTGAACAAGTCTTTCCTTATGTTGCTGTTTTCTACGCATTAAGTAATGCCATAAATCCAGCATTGTACGCTTGGAAACATCCTCAGTTTAGACAGGTATTTAAGCCTATGGTGCTCTTAGAATGTTCGAAAGTACCAGAACAGTCTAGACTGTTAAAGTTCCTTTTAGGTTCAAAAAATAGAAAAAACTTTATTAAGTAATGGTTATATCGGTGGGCATGTTAATAACATATATCAAAAGTATATCAACTTTATAAACTATTATAGGTAACATGTATCTGTTAAGAAGCCCCTCGATGGCTTGTATATAATAACTTTGTGTAAGTACGACTACACGCGCGGGGGTGGGAAGGTGACCACATGCTTTCTTCTAGCACCAACTGCCTCATCAATACTCGCTAATGAGAAATGATGTCAGAAACAACTTGTTGAAGCCTTGAACATCTGAAGTGTAACGAAAACATTGAAGAAAGACGAAGGTCACTAAAACTATATCATAATTGATTTTCATAATCTTACAGAAGACAAGTATTGCCTAAACTGGTAAATTTTACTGAATTATTTCATTAATATTTAATATACTTTTTTCAATCGGTACTTCGCTGGTTGATCGCCCTGAAAATATCAGTGATGTGGAAGTTGCTATCCAATTTAGTCGATCTTCTTTAGCAGCTTTAGTTGACAATGCACTTTTAAAGGATGACTTTTAGGTACAGAATTATGTTCGATATGTTAGACCATTAAAACGGACTGTTATCAGTTCAGGCTGTATGTTTATAACTCTTAAGTTTTGAGAAATGACCGTGTAGACAAGTGATGGTCATCACCTTTACAGTCCTGATGCAAGGGGACTGGGGTTGAGAGCGGATCAGTCATTCGGTAGTTTGGTTTTCGTGCCCAGGTTCTTTCCTGGGCGACTCTTTCTTAAAAGTACCAAAGGTGCTCTCTTGTTTATATGAAGTTAAAAGAACATGCTGGGCTTTGAGCTCTGAAGTCTCTAGTGTCTCTGAAGCTTTAAAGGAGTATTCAGAGCTTTTATCTTATTCTAAAGGTGAATATCTTGAAACATCAGTAGCTGTAAAAACTGTAACATATCAAGACTAAACTTCTGCCTAAAGTCATGCTATACAACATAGGCTAAGAAGTATAGTATAAGCAAATCACTGCCGGTTCGTTGTAGAAATGATCGCATTGTCACATTTGATGTTCGTAAATTTGATTGTGGATAACTCTTATGAATCATAACATTCATAATATGACAGTCTTGCAGAAGAAAGGTAATTTTACGCTTGCCTAGCCCAGCTCGTAAATTGTCCAGTTGAATTGGGAACCTTAACAGTATTTTTCCCTCCGTACATGTGTATGTATTTATGACTACCGTAGCATGCACAGCGGAGAAGTGACCAACATACTCTGATCAAAAATATGTTTTGAAGACGTTATCATGCCGGTGTAATACATCTCTTTGAAGCAATTTTCTTACAATTGGATTTTTACAGTGATTTTCTTTTCATTGGCAATGCATAATACGGAAGGGGTTTGACAATATTATAAAACATATTTTACATATATACCTGGAAAGATTTTGTTACTTTATTCCAGCTCGTAAATTGTCCAGTTGAATTGGGAACCTTAACAGTATTTTTCCCTCCGTGCATGTGTATGTATTTATGACTACCGTAGCATGCACAGCGGAGAAGTGACCAACATACTCTGATCAAAAATATGTTTTGAAGACGTTATCATGCCGGTGTAATACATCTCTTTGAAGCAATTTTCTTACAATTGGATTTTTACAGTGATTTTCTTTTCATTGGCAATGCATAATACGGAAGGGGTTTGACAATATTATAAAACATATTTTACATATATACCTGGAAAGATTTTGTTACTTTATTCCACTAAATTTTTTTTTTTTTTTAGTATGAATGTTCATTTTTTATTCTTTAACATATACATAAATTGTCGCATATTTATAATTTGGAATAAAGGATTTTGACACATAAGATAATGTTTTGAAACATCACACATTTTACTTTATATGTGACTGATGAGAATATGTGCGGAGAATCATGCTCTATATATGTCGTGGGCTCATATTCCAGTTTGCCTGTTCGATTCCATTTGTTGCCTGTAATGCTCATTGGAATCAAAGCGAAATCAAACTTCGGTCGAATACATAATTGGGCAGATACATTCTTTCGCTCTTTCTTTCTGGTCTGTGGTCTGTATTGCCAACAGACGGAAGTTGATAAGTTGGCGAGTTGACCTTCGTGACCTCGTGCATGTGTTAAGTAACTTGTCATTGGGACCAATGTTTCAAATGGCTTAGTAAATGAACGATGGAAATTGACCGGAAAGTTTTAAGCAAACTTGAAAAGAGCAAAGATGTCCTGCCCTCACTTGTTCGGACCCCGTTTTAAGAATGCGTGTAAGTGGTAATCTATCTTTAACGTTGATTAACGATAAAGAAATGCACAAAACTAGGTTTGTATTGTGCGCCACGCTACTATACTGTAAATATTGATTTATATATCCTGTTGTGGGCAGACTTACAGTACCGCCACACCCCTATAAATTAAACCCCCGTCTTAACTTCATCAGCTACCTGAATAATTAACTTCCTCTGGTATAGTATGTAAGTATAAAGCAGCTTCAATCACGTTGTTTTGGGATAATTTGTAGTTGATCGTCCTGTAGTTGGACTCGGCTTGCTTATTTTACAAATCTAAACCATTGCCAAATAGTGGTACAATCAGAGATAAAACTTAAAATTTCCTTAAAGATTGCAAAGTTAATTAAACATTAATATAGACATGTCGTCATCACAATGATACAAATTCGGCTCTTGCTATAACAACAATAAACCTGCATTTGTACTGCAATCTTTCATGCACACACGCTATACCCACCCTGCTGAAATATTGTGAAATTTATTATAGTTTATTTTCGATGCTACCGTATTCGATACTAAAATGCCACGTGAAAGCAGTGAAATAATAAATAATAAATCATGTATATATGTTGCATTTCCAGCCATCCACAGAAAACAGTGGGCTGGTGTTGAGTCCCAATCATTTTTTATTATTTTTTATTTTCGTTTGCTATGCCCATCCCGCCACCAAGCATATTGACAATTGGTTATTTAGTACATGCTTATAATTATGAGAGCTATGTAACCCATCTTGTTCATTGTCGTAACCTGTACTTGTGACTACATCATGACCATTACTGTCTGCAGTACAGTGCGTTACATGCATCACCAATAGGAATTTGTATATGTATATATTATGAACCCTATATACGGTCACGTTAGTTTGAGGTGAGGGGGAGTGAAACTCACAGTGAAAATCAAAAGTATTTTTCAAAATTGTAGCCGAATCCTGCGTCGAATTACAACCATTAACGGAAGATTAATATACAAAATGAAGAAGAATAAAACAAATTTGTCTCTCAGTTTCTCTCTCTTGCGTTGCATGTCCCAGAGTTGGATAATATTAGGTTACCAATGAATGCATGCTGAGGCTTCGCCCCATCGTTTTTGGCTTGTGTTACATTCCAGGGAACAGTATTTCCTCTTTTTAACATGCCTCTTTTGTAGTGTTTGAAAGCTACAAGAGAATAAGAAATATCTAAAAACTCAGCTCCTCCCCCCCCCCCCCTCCCTCTTGAGGCTCAGACATACATTCCACAGAACTTTACATCCTCTTTCTGCATCCGACTGTACTCTGAGCTTATAAGAGTGTGTAGTTGTAAATATTAAACAACTGACTGCTTTTGTTGGTCTGATTTTCTATACGTTGCTCGGCCAGTCAATTAGTGAAGTCGGTCTCAAAATAGCTAGTCAGTCTCAAACAACGCTCTACAACAACCTTGAAAAAATGTTAATGTACAACCATGCTCGACACCTCGATTCCAAGGTAACATTCCCCCCTAACTGTTGGTACTTTGATCCCCAAAAGTTGTTCTTGGACTTAGGTACTCATGCAGTGCGAGAAAGCTTTAGTACTCTACGTCGAAATACTTGGTACTGGACGATGGCACGGGTAAATTGAACCAGTATTAGTAAATTGATATCATAGGCAACATTCAACAGCACAGACGAATATACAATAATAGAAGAGAATTTCACAGTGGAAACAACCTTTCTTGTGCAATTAGTTTTGGCCAACTGATACGTCAAATGAAGTGGTTGAATGAAACGAAGGACACAACTTTTATCGGGTCGGAGTCAAAGGTCTTTTAGGTCAAAGGTCAAATTGGCAAAAAAAAGTGGGTCGCAAACTCATTGACCATAAGTCTAATCACGTTCAAACTTGATGGGAAGGTGCCTGACCATGAAAACTCGTGCCTGTGTGATTGATGATATCATAGGTCAAAGATCAAATGTCAGATAACCCCAAAACTGTATTTTAAGCCATTACCTGTTTGTCGACAAACAGGTAATGGCTAAAAATACTGATCAGTATGTTGGAAAAAGGTTATTAAACCACAAGATATATAGAAAAGAATGGGACAAATTTTAAAATAGTACTTATGTGGTTTTTTATGGTCGAGGTCGAAGGTCAGTGTAGGTCAAAGGTCAATTTGTCCTAAATTGTTCGAAAAAGTGTGTCGCAAACTCATCCTAGACCGTAAGTCAGATCAAGTTCAAACTTGATAGGTAGGTGCCTGCATGTAAACTTGTGCCTGCGTGATTGATGACTTAATAGGTTTAACGTCAAAGCTCAGAAAATTGAAGTTGAGCCATTTCCTGCTTTGTCAACATGTAGAAAGAAGGCATTAAACCACACGATATGCAGAGAATGATGGGATGAATGATTTTAAATGGTGCAGATGTGGTGTTTAGGTTCGAGTACAAAGGTCAACTAAGGTCAAAGTTAATTTTGTTTTAATTTGTTCGAAAAAGTGTGTCGCGAATTCCCCCTACACCGTAAGTCCGAGCAACTTCAAACTTGGTGGGTAGGTGCCTGACCATGTAACCGTGTGCCTGCGTGATTGATGACGTAATAGGTCTAACCCTCAGAGGTAAAAACCTTAACAATTGGTGTTTAGCCACTTTCTGTTTGTCATAGCATCAAGAAAAAGGCCATTAAACCATAAGATATTTAGAGAATGATGAGACAAATACTAGATTATTAATTTTTGAATGTTGATGGTTAATTTGAAGAACAATGTAGGTCAGAGGTGAAATTGGCCAAAATGTGATGCATTGCATGAAACAACAGTGATGTGGTTAGGTAATATCGTTTATCTACTAAAATTTAAACCAAACTATACGTTTAACAAATGAATTCCAGCCTATTAACAAATAATCCAACCAGACGCATTCAGAAGTTACCCAACAATCACTTCTGTCATAGCTCATCTACTCTAGAGTAGATGAGGCAACCACATTATCTGGTTGGCGCACTTCGTCTTAATTGTTCATACCAAATTCTGCTACAAAAAAAACATCACTGTTCGCAGAACAGCGTACGGAATGGTAACAGGGATATGGCAATGACGACTTACATACTAAGTATGCAGGTAAATGTGTTGAACTACCGTTTTGTCGAGATAACATAACCGTTTTCTAGTAACGCTATGCGCTAACTTTGCAAAACGCTATAAATATTATATTAACAATTTAACTCTTTTCCATCTTAGCAAAACGTCAAAACTGTGACAACTATATGAGATATAATAACCGTGCAAACTGAAACAATTAAAAAGTAACGTTTCACCCTTGCATCTTTGCAAAACATAAACATTAAAATTATCATCTCTCTCTCTCTCTTTTGTGACGTCCTCGACATGCAAACAGCTTTTGTCAGATTTTAGTCCTTTCAATACAAAACGATAATTTCCTTTATTGTCTCACCACAAGTGTAAATTGTCAGTGTTATGTGCCTCGCGTTCTTAAGTCTTGACATATCAGGTCATTGATATAGATATTACCGGCATGATTGGATTAGAACTGGTAATTTCCTCTGTTAGAATGTCAACGCCTTTAGAATACGCCTTTACATATAGTATAGATGATAAGTGTAAGTTCATTCACCAATGTTCCAATATAGGGGGAACAAAGGGTGAGCTTATACCCCTCCCCTCACAATAAAGGACGGGATGCACTCTACGACAGTGTTGGTCTCTATCTGGATCCAAAGGGTGACTTTAAGCAAAATGTTAATCTTGAAATGTTATGTTCTTTAAAAAAAATTAATTGGCATAGTGAGTTTTATATATATAGCAATTGAGATTTCAAGATATATGTATCCAATATCAAAACATTCTACATCTCTCCAATGATCCTTTAAGGCTAACGATATTATATCGTCGGTCAGTGCAGATCTATATGTTAATGTTAATCCAATGTTTTAGAATTCAGTTTCAACGAAAATATGTTATTGTATTCATTCGTTGTTAATGCATCTAACTATGAAGAAAATTGGAGTAGGATTTTAAGGATAATAGAAAACAATTTTTTACATGTGCATTAGTGGCACCACATATGTTTGATCTGGTACACTTTTGGTACATAACATAGCACCCTCAAATCTCATTATCTCAAAAACGTTACACGGGAACTGCCAACGCAAAATGTCAGCACGATGCTTACGATATATTTTCTTTCATTGGTCCAAAGTACATTTTCCTCTGGAATATCCTTCTAGTGTCATTTCTCAGGAATACAACCCGGAATGATCGCAGTGTGCTACACAACATATCAAAATTAAGTTTTAAAACACTGCTACCATTCCATGTTGTGTATCTGTGCCACTTTTAATTTTTGAGAAATTTCCATATAAACCTCTGAGGCTCATCAATTAAAGTGGCTGTCCTAAACACACCTTTACGTCTGTCTTTTAAACGGGACACAAATTTCAAAACAGGAATTTCTGAACAATATCTTTGCTCACGTATAGTCAGCACTCTATCTCCAATAGCTTGGCTTCAGTGGGTTATCACAATTGTTTATTTCTAGCGCACGATAATCTATCAATATCAGGTAAAGGATATATGATCATTGTTGAAGTTAAAAATTAATCGTATATATATATACTCATTTCTTGTAATCACGTTGAAATCTTGCATGTTCACCACAAAAATAAACATAAAATGGCGACAGCTTTCCCGAACTTGCATGAATATACCGACAACCTGCTGTTCTCGATTCTAATGAGACGCAATTGATCTGAACGAGGGAGTCAACAATTCTCTGTGGCGTAAGAAGAAGAAAACTAAGACAATTGATGTCACATACGTGCCGCGCGAATGGAAAGCCATTTAACATTTAATCGGGAATTTTCAGATATCTGAAATTGAATTCGAGATATCTGTAATTGAATTCGAGATATCTGCAATTCTATTTCAGATATCTGAAATTGAATTGCAGATATCTCGAATTCAATTTCAGATATCTCGAATTCAATTTCAGATATCTCGAATTCAATTTCAGATATCTGAAATTCTCTGGTATTTCGAGATATCTGAAATTGATTTTAAGATATCTGCAATTATTTGTAGATATCTTAAATAAATTGGAGATATCTGTAATTTAATTTCAGATATCTGCAATTATTTCGAGATATCTGAAATTCCTTATTAAATGTTAAAACGGCTTTCCATACGCGCGGAATTCCACTTGTAGAACACAGTACTGGGCATATACCTCATAGAAAATCTTTTACTTACAATGCAAAGAAATAGTCTGTTTCATACAATAGTCGCCAGTATTAAAGGGCGTGAGTAGCGTGTAGAGAGCATTACACACAATGCAGTGTAAATCTCTTATCATTTGAAGAGGAGAAATCCGAAGTTCTGAAAAGGTTGGTGTATCGTGTCTGCTTGAAAGAATTGAGAAATGAACATCGAATTTATATCAATGGAAAGTAGTACATAATGTGCCCTTTAAAAGGCCGTTCGAACGGAAGTGATTACATTTGTGTTTATGGAAATTCTTTCGCTAAAAAGGGGGGGGGGGGTTTCAAATAAGTATTTAATGTGTTTTCTCAAAGGGTTTCTGTACTCCATCTTTTTTTAAGTTCTCATATTCAACCCCCCTCCTTCCACCTCCGGCTTCGTAAAGATTTTTTGCTAAGAAAAATTTTAAAGAAAAGTTTTGAAGGGAACCATTTGGTTTGTGAAATACCGCTTCAACCACTGAAGTTGGCAGTAAGGCTATTAAGTTCAAAGTGGAAAATTTGCCTTAAAACGCACATCGCTCCAAGCAACTTGTGTGTTGCACGGGGCTTGCGCGGCTAAAGAAAGTATACTAATGTTAAAGAAATTCAATTAGATCTTTGGTTTGAATCCCATGTCCAATTCCCAGTACAATGCACCTTTGATCAGTTTTAATAAACTATTCCAGACTTTTCTTCCAAACATCCTTAACATGATAAGGCTTGACAAATGAATCACATTCTCGTGCGGAGCTGAAAGAGTTCAAGAAGATTGTGACGTCTTTTCAGTTTCACTCATCCGCACTTATATCATAGGACTAACATCGTCCGTTTCGTCATAGGACACGCCATGATTTAACAATATTTACACAGGAGTAAAAATACCTAGGGGAGATGCAACATTGCCACATCGGGAAGACAACATGATTTTGTGCCAGCTGGGATGAAGCAATCATATGTTACCTAAATCAATTTTCTCCAAAGAGAATCAACCAATTTCAGGTGCACCCTGGTCGATGCAGTTATATACCAGTTACTGTATTGTGCGTTCCCGTGTTAGTGACGTATGAATGGTCAACGTATGAATGGTCAGAATAACGTATGAATGGTCAACGTATGAATGGTCAAAGTAACGTATGAATGGTCAACGTATGATTTGTCAAGTAAGGTATGAATGGTCAGAATAACGTATGAATGGTCAACCGTCAGAAAATAGACCATGTTGTGGTTTGCTATAGTAGGATACTATTTCAATTATATATTAAGACAACCCATAATAAAACTTGTTTTGTAATATAAACTAATGGGTATTTATAGATACAATCATACAACTTTGCGCCAGTTTCATTTCACATTACAGAAACCCGAGTGGAACTTCAGGGTTGTTTTACGAGAGAACATTTTATGGGGTCGGAACCAGTGTAATACGAGGTTGTAATTAAAGAAAGAGCAAATAGGGTTGTGCATTTGTGTCTTGGCCGGCCAACGGTCATATCAGAGTTGAAACTACCCTTCTGCGATTTTTAATAATAAATCGATGATCCTCTGTTCTCTGTAATGAGGCTTTGACGACTTTCTCTGTTCTTTACGCTGTACGGTCCTTATCCCCTGCTTCCCTATCGATAACAGAAGCTATAGTGAAAGTCAGTGCTGAAATAAATTGGACAACCTTATCAGTATATATGTATTTACTAGCGACCTTCTGACTTTAACCAGTGAAGGAATAAATTGTTACTTGAATGAAACTATAGCGAACAGTCCAGCCTCTCAAAGCGATGATCATCAAAAGCACATACTAAGCCAGTGGCGTAGGAAGGTACTTTTGAATGGGTGGGGGGCTGAAGACTGATGGTCGGCCTGGGGGAGGGGTCTAAGGGGAGGGGGTGTCCCCCTCCCCTAAGGAATTTTTGCATTTCCAGGTTGCCTCAGATGCAATTTGGTGCAATATAGCACACTTCAACACCCACTCCATTTTGTAAATAATTTTGCATTTTCACCTGGACTTAGATGCAATTTGGTGCTCCAAATGAGATTTTTTTCTCATTTGGAAATGAAAAAGGGGTTTTCTGACTTGCGAAGCGGAGGGGCGGAATGATACTTCCGCCCCACCATATTTTTCACTGGGGGGTGGCTGGCGCCCCCAGCCCCCCCCCCCCGGTTCCTACGCCCTTGGACTAAGCCACCCTTTCTGCTGTCGCCTCCAATAGCTTATTCGTAAAGGTTCAGATAACAATGGTCATGAAAGGGCTGTCTTCCTTCTGTTCTTGCAGTACTTTCCATTAGACTTAAACAACATACTACAACAGGAGATCAATGTACATAGAAACAGCCGCTTAAAGTACCTCTCATAGTATACTTAAACCCATACACGAGCACTTCGATCACGATCAACTCCGATCAAGTAACAGGATTGTCATAACTTGCTGGTAAACTAGGGCATGGACGCCAATGCACACGTAGAGAATGCGGCAAAAGGTTATTTTATCAGCAGTGGCTGGGCATGCCTTATTACAGACAATGCTATAATGGCTACATCAGCGATAAGTTGTCTGTGTAACTGGACTGTAATAAGTTGTCTGTGTAACTGCATTGATTGACAAAATCGTGAAAAGCTGTCATATTCGGCACACTAAGCACAAACAACTACACATGTTATAGAAGAGACACATCTTGTTGCTGTTTTTGTAGTCGACTTTCTCTTCACATCAAATAGTATTTGAATTTGAAACTATACAGAAATTTATTTCCGAAACTCACAACCACACTGTACATGCATGCGTAGTGAGTTGTGGGGGTATTTGTTGGATTACGATATCATAGCCGATCATGAGAAGGAAGATTGATCATATTATAGGAGGAGCTTGGTAACGGTGCTATATAGACTACTCTGTATACAAAATTCTAATCACAATGCGGCTTCTTGTTTTCATGTAGTACATCTATATACGTAACAAGTCTGAGTCAGTTTCAAGTTTCAATTCAAGTTTTGAGATAAGCATAATTTTCACAACTTGACCTATGCCGATCTCAAGATATCCTTGAACTGCGTAAACAAGTGTGGCTTCTGGACTCATAGCCTTTATCCACATAAACTAAATAAAGTCTTATTATACAAGCAAAGTGATGGTTTTCATCAACATATATGGCTACCTAAATGTAAAACTTGTTCAAACTTTACTTCTTGAGATACTATAGCCTTATTGTTTACAAAGCTCGCAGATAAGTCGATGACATGTTGCGCAACCATGCTTCTCTTTGACCCTGCTGACTCTAGATGACCTTTGATTGTTGGCCTAGAAGGCAATTTTTTTACAACGTTGAGCAGTTATATATGCATGTGGTAGCAGCTGAATGGCATATTTCTTACACTTCACGTCGGATAGCTATCCAATATATGGTCGTAGCTAATTTTGGATTTGATACAGTTTGATGAAATTCTAAGAATAAAGAACTTTGATGGCTAAGCGATCATTCCAAATTTATCAGGTTTCAAAGATATATATTAAAAAAGAAGACAATAATAGCCCAAGAAAAGTTTTCAAAGGGTATATTTGCCCAGATGACATTACAAACTCCATATTGTGATCAGACTTCCTGGAGTAGTTGAAGGTTTAGCAAGTCAATTTAGTTATAACATTCAATCAACCATATCTCGAGTTAGGGGCAAGGTATCGATATGGGGTCTTCAACTTGCACTGAGTGAAATATTTGTCTCTTCAATACATTCAATATCAGTTTCATATTGCTTGTCACTAGAAAATCCACTTAAACAACTCGATAACCAAGCAATAACAAATCGCGTTATGGGAAAATCAAGGCTACATAAACCTGCATTTATTGTCAGCTGTTCAGTGGTCGGTTAAAATCCTACGAAATACCGCCAACCGGAAGGAGCTCATGTTGATTACTTGTCCAGCTCTTAAACAAGTGTAGATGTTAGTTTTGGATAATTATGTACTATTATCCAAGTTGTGGTAATTCAACTTGTTACGTGTTTGAGCATGGAAGGGCAACCATACAACCGACCTGGCACAAATGCCGTATTTAAACAATATGTCTAGTTTGGCGTACATTACCCTCGATGGTAACGCACGTAGGTCCACGCATCGCGAACTCTAAATCAGCTTTGAAGCTGGTCTAACCAAATACAGTGAATGCTACACTTGACGCAGATGCTAAATCATAGCGTTGGATATTAATAAACTATATGTGTTTCATTGCCAGTAACATACCCCGGTTGTTTTTCAATATCAGTGTTGTAGGAAGAGATGTTTAAAATTTTGAAAAAGTCTGTTGCTTTCCCAATATATATGCTACATCAACATTTGCCTAGACAAATCATATACTGTTAAATAAATTGCCCAATTATACTGTTTAAATAGGTTGTTATACAGTATACTGTTTACATGTATATGCTGATTACATATTCATGAGGGGTCGTGGTTACGTCAAACATGAATTTCATTCATTTCATGTCATTTATTTGTTGTTTTTTCACAACAAGGTGCAATGAATACGTCAAATGAATAAGAATAACAGGAAGTGATCTAAAAACCCTTAGCGAGTAAAAAACTCCATGAAAACGCCGGAAAAAGTAGATATTAAACAGAAAAACAATACAAAAAAGAAGAACCTTCTAAACGTACCCTCCCGACCCCTTTCCCACTAAAGCACCACCCCCATCCTAACACCACCCTCAACCTACCACCACCCACGAGAACACAAGGGTAGCGATTACTAAAACTTGTAAGGTATTATTTAACGTGCTGCCTAAATGAAGCAGCAGAAGGCTCAAATTTAAAAAAAATAAGGGAAACTTATTCCACAATGAGGTAGAGCGGGAAGTGAGACTAATAGCACAGTAAGTAAATGTCAGAATATATAGAGTAATGAGATCATCAAGCTTGAGCGAATAAAACACTTGCACTATAGCGAGGGGAGGAGAACGTTATATGCCTATACTGCTCTCTTCTGCAGAATATACAACTTGTTAAGATCGGTCTTAGAATTACCAGACCAGACGATGGAGCAACACGAAAGATGCAGGATAACGTACGCGTAAGTAAATAGTCCGTAAAATATTCTTTGGAAAAATATGTTTTAATGTAGATTAAATACCTACACCTTTCGAAACTTGTTTAGTGATATAATGAATATAACCATTAACATAATATATATATATAATGT